>QANZ01017326.1:0-18126 GCA_003254925.1 Chamaecrista fasciculata
AACATATCTATAAGATGATTGGCCCTAGGGCACAATCTCCATCAGATAGTTCTCAGGGGGCTTCTTAAATTGAGTCAAGAAGTACATTCTTGGATAAGATACTGAAGGAGTTCAGTATGCGAGATTTCAAGAAGGGATTCATAGCGATGAATCAGGAATTGGTCCTTGGCAAGAATCAGTGTTTACTGAGACACGTGATGAGCAAGGACACATGGGTGGCATCCCTTATGCTTCGGCAATAGGATCCATCATGCTGTACTAGACTCAATATGTTGTTTGCCCTAAATATGATAAGCTGTGACCCTGTTGAGGTTCACTGGAAAGCTGTCATAAAATCCTTATGTACTTGAGAAGCACTAAGGACAAATTCTTGGTTTATGATAGAATTAATGTGTAAGTGGTTACACAAGAGCCCATTATTCAAGCCAACCAAGATTGATCGCAGTACTGAAATATGTATTCCCTGAATAGTAAATATCGTGAGTTGGAATGGTTCCAAGCGGAACACGATTACTGATTCTACAAGAATGGGTTAGTCGCGTGGAGACGTAGACTGTAAAACTAGTGTCTGAAATATGCTTGGTAGTCACCCTGTAAAGACAGGAAGACACCTAAGCGGGAAGGGGTTCCCCACTGACATTCCGACAGTGATGTACTCAGACAAGATCACCTGGAGATGGTGATATTAAGATATGAAAAAGTAGCAGTCGAGGATATTTTGCCAGTCTTCTAGCGAAACCCTAGCACAGGTTTTACATGAGCATCATGTAACGTTAAATGGGAATTAGACACATTAATGGATGTTCCTAGGAGTAGGAACAGTTTGATTAATGATTGTACCTAGTGCATGTGGGAGTTTGATGGAGATTGTGCCCTAAGGCCAATCATCTTATAGATATATTTGGAACATATCAATTAATTTATGGAGATAAATTAATGGTTATCATATTATTAGCATGTTTACTATGATAACAGTCCTTGATTAATTATGAGATGGTTAATCTAAATTTTCCCTGGTCTCTCATTCAAGTGGGAACTTGAAATGAACTAAGACCAGCCTGACCTCGGTGCATAGAGATGCATGCACTAGATGCTGAGACGAGATCATGGTGCAATTATTTAAGGATTTACAAATTGCTGGACCGACCCGGAGAGTTCTGCATGGGTTTCAGTCATTATCTGGTCTCTCCTGTACACGTGTCATGATGCCCTTAGACCTGAGGTCTTGACTATTCCGGCGTTGTAGTTGTCAAACTTTGGCTTAGTCTAACGTTACTCGTAACAGGGTAGCCATAAGGGTTGAGTACGGGTTTGGTTGATTGCCGTGCTGAGGAATGTGGTTGACCTAAATGGAATTTTGTCCCTCATAGAGATGAGAGATATTTAACTGGGCCCCTCGATGAGTCTGTCCAAGGAATGTGTGGCCACACTGGTAATTGGGACTTACTCAGGGAATCGAGAAAGTTGAGGTTTGGATTTTGGATGACTTTCCCATGCATAATCCATGACCAAAATATCGTAGGACAAAAAGGAATCTAGACAAGGTGGTATTAAGGTTAAGTCGTTTTGGGGTTAGACGATAACTCACGTGTTTTGGGTAGTCGTGATGGCCTGCTAGAGTCCGCTCTCGACTTGTGAGTCATGGAGATGACTTACTGCCAACTTCACGTGGGGCCTGCTGGGTCACACACGAGCACTCGAGCAGGAACCAGATGGCAAGCTGGAACACGAATTAGGACTAATTCGTGGGTCACATTTGTGACACCGTTTAAGACATAATTGATTGTATTGGGACATGAAGTCTTGTCTTAAATAAATGTCTACCGATATAATATTTAGATTTGTGAGACAAATTTAAATATATATATATATATNTCAATATTATAGGGGAAGTCGAATTCTAGGTCCAATTGGATTAAAGATATTAGTGTAATATTTTAATTCAATAAACTAGAATTCAAGATTCAAAAAGATTGACTTAAAGATATTAAGGTAATTCTTTAAATCAATATTGTTGGAAAATAACAAATTAGTTATAACTTCCTAAGAGTTAGGTTAGTTATTTTAATTTATTAAATTCCAACAAAACAATAAGGGGAGAGGCGCATGGCTTGGAAGATGTTGGAAGATTTGATCTTCCTATTTGATTCTCCAAGATTGCATTTTGAATCCAATATAAATATTATGGTAATATTTTAATTGGAATTCAAGTCATAAAATATGTGATATTGAGATATCATAATTTTATGATTTGATAGTTATATATTTTAGGGATTCCGAAATTATAATTATCAAAGTCCTCAAACCTTATAAATAGGAAGCCATAAGTCGACTTTCAAGAGAGAATCAAAAAGGGTGAGAGCCTCATGCACACTTAGAAAATCGATTTTAGCCTAGTTCTTCTCAAGAGAGAAAAATTCGATTTTTGCTCTGAGTGAGGAGAGAGAAAATCACAACCCTAGCTTTCTAGAGAGAGAAAGTGGCGCATAACTCTTAAGGGGTTTAGAGGTTGTGTGACAAGGTTGTGTAGGATCAAGAATTCGATTCTTGATCAAGGCGTCATACTGTTCTTGGAGAATTCAAGAAGAGTTCTTGAATTAAAGAACACCGTAGATAAAGGTCCCGGATTCACTTGGAGAAGTGAAGGAGGCTAGCACCTAGGCATCTCCAAAACTGTCCGTGTGGATTTCCATCACGTGGACTTCTAGGATACGCCTCGTACAACTAAACCGATTGAAACTCGTGAGGTATACCACTATCTAAAAGTTTTAAATTCAGCTAGCGGATCCGTTCAGGAATTCTAGGCCCTTGCGCGATTTATGTTTAAAGTTTTAATTTTGTTTTGCTTCCGCTGCGTTTAGGCGCCCCTGAATTCCCCAACAGTTATCCGTGTGTGGTTGCACTGTAAGAGGAGTTGCTATGAGGAACCTTATTGTTACCCGTGAGGACTTGTGGTTTGGGAAACTGTTAAAGTGTGAAGCCCTAGTGGTGATCCGTGAGTGGTTGAGTGCCAATTGTAATTTGGTTAGTTTACCCAGCAATAATATAAAATCTTCCTTATCCTCATAAGGAGAAAACAATGTTTAAACTTTAAAGAATAACCATAAACTTAGCCCGAAAGGGGCAATCCAAGCTCGCATGTTCCTATAGCAGCAATAGCAGCAACATTTGCTCCACTGTCCA
Source organism: Chamaecrista fasciculata (assembly GCA_003254925.1). Lineage (NCBI taxonomy): Eukaryota > Viridiplantae > Streptophyta > Magnoliopsida > Fabales > Fabaceae > Chamaecrista > Chamaecrista fasciculata. The sequence goes on from QANZ01017326.1 coordinate 3,184, forward strand.
CCTCTAGGTCCATCTCGCTCCCGTTCTCGTTTTCTACCGTCTCTGAAGACCCTGCACATCAAATGTGAGAACCACATCCCGTATCCAATACTCAAGTGGTTTAAGTAGAAAAAGAGCACTTATAACAAAGATACCTGAAGTAGAGGGCTTAACGCACTTCTTCTTCTTTTGATCTTCCCAGTAGTATTTGCACTTTCTCATCGCGTGTCCTGACACTTGACAGAAAGAGCAAAATACTTCCTCTGAGGGCTTTGCCTCCTTGGCAGGTTCTTGATGAGGGTCGTCCTCTGGCTTGGTCTCACCATCTAGGTCGGTTCCCTTTCTCTTTCTTTCGCCCTTTGTTTTCCTTTCCCTTTTCTGATTCATGGATGCCTCAACCGACTTGAGTATCCCATGCAGCTCAGAAACTGATTTCTCTGTTCCTCTCTTGTAAAAGCTTGTGATAAAGGGGTTATAGCTTTTGGGTAGTGAGCACAGGATCACACCTGTCGCAAACTCTGGAGGAATAGGAAATCCCAGCCTATCTAGGTGATCTATGTACCCTCTCATCTTCATGACATGGTAACCAACAGATGCACCTTCAGCCATCTTGCAAGATATGAGTGCCTTAGTGGTCTCATATCTATCTTGCCTGATCTGGTATTGGAACATTTCCTTGAGACGTGTTATCATCTCGTATGACATCAACGTATCCAAGACCTCATGCAGCTTAGGAATCGTTGTGTCCACCATCAAACAAGAGACCTCCAGCGAGTCGTCGAAGTGCTTCTCATAAGCCCTCCACTCCGCTCCTGGAGAGCCCTTGGCAGGCTCTTTAGGAATAGGTTTATCCAGAACATAAAGTCTCCTCTCATGGGTGAGAACAATTCCCAGATTACGAAACCAATCGAGAAAGTTTGTTCTAGTCAGCTTATCCTTCTCAAGGATAGGTCACAGTGAAAATGTTGAACTATCAATTGCCATTTTGATTCTACAATTTAAAGATATGAAAATTTTAACTAGCAGAACAAAATACTTCCACTATTTTATAAAACCCAGTAAAATTTATTATTAGTGGCTAAGATCCATATTTCACCAAAATTTACCGTCGCGGAGGCTATCATGCACGTTTTGGTTATTTAGGTAGGTAACTCCTTACCAATCACATCTTCATGTGACTCTTAGATCCTTATGGGACTGTATCATCATATGATACTTGTTATGGCATGTTTATCCCATCTAATGCCTTGAGGTCCAAAACCGTTTTGATAACCTCATTAAGTCACACGGTAAAACATGTGAATGGCTAGATTCAAGACAACGAGACCGAAGTCCAACCCATATCATCAAGGCCCAACTGCTATACATGTCGCGGAGGCGATCACCGTATCCAAAGAACCAAGATTTCAATAGGCGTCATATTGAAAATCCCATTCACCCGTGTCTCCTCAAGGTCAAGGCAGATACGTGTCGCGNTCTTGATATCATTTGTTTCCCTATCGGATTCAATGATCTGTGTGTTTAGAATGATATGATATGCATGTTTGTGTATCTTGTTGTCACTACTCAGCAATATTTTTGTGGATTGATTTAATGATTGACTAATGCTATCCAAGTGGGAGATTGTTGGAATTATATATTATTTTTTGGATTAGCATTAATTAATTATTTTATCAATCATTTGTGTTTGTTGATCAGGTGACTAATTTGGTTTGTTGGGATAAATTTTGTATAGATTAATTTTTAATTTAATCAAGCGCTAGAATATAAAATAAATTAACGTCAGTAATTATTGAATAATGATTAGTGTTTATTTTTTTATTTTATTAGTTATATGTGTTTTGATAATTGCCAAAAATTCTTTGTTTATAGATAATTAATATTGGCTTGTCACGATGTATTTTTATACTATAATAGAGTTTTAATTTGAAAGATCATTTATGTCTCGGATTGTTGCTTTAATTATTACGACGTAATTGGTAGATCATGATTGATTAAAATCAGAATTACATTTAATGTATAATCAGTGATTATGTGTTAATCTATCTCAAGAAGGAAAGAAATCTGGGAATTATTCTTGTTCCTTAATTATCGCTATGATTGAAGGAAATGTTTAGGAAACTTTCTAAGTTTTCCTATGATTTTTATATCCGATTCATTTCAAGTGCTAAACGTGCCTCATTGCAATAACTTTGTGTTATACATATTAAGAAAGTTCTAAGCTGACCGTTGAGATTATTATTTAATGCTAAATCTATTTTTGGAAAGATTTCTGCTAATTACTCCTATTCCGCAGGTCAAGGAACTATCTTAAGGAAAGTTTTCAAACTTTCATATTCTACCCTGCTGATTAAAGCTCAACGTCTATATGTCATTATTATCAGATGAGCAACCTGGAAATTCAGTCAAGACACTAAAGAAGGCTAAAGACAAATCAAATATGTTGAAGATACTATTGTTCCTAGCCGTTGGAGTATCCAAAGCTGAAGAAAATTTCCATATCAAGCTGAAGTTGCTCAAGTATAAAAGCTGGAGTATTTGAAAGCTGAAGATGTTAGACTGTGTGTCAAGCTATTGCTAAGTGCTAAGTGCGAAAACTCTTGGTGAGAACCCTTTGTGGGATTAGTCTTTGTGACATTCACCTTTGTGTGTGAACCTATCTCTTTGAGAGAACCCCTTCTATATTCTTCTTGAAAAGTCTGATTCGTTCATATATCTCCTAGCGGTAATAGGTTTCCTGCCCTCGGTTGTTGTGAAACCCTATAGTGGTTATCCGTGTGTGGTTGCACTGTAAGAGGAGTTGCTACGAGGAACCTTATTGTTACCCGTGAGGACTTGTGGTTTGGGAAACTGTTAAAGTGTGAAGCCCTAGTGGTGATCCGTGAGTGGTTGAGTGCCAATTGTAATCTGGTTAGTTTGCCCAGCAATAATATAAAATCCCTTACTTTGTGTTTGGGGACTGGACGTAGGTTTAAGAGAAAGTTCTTTGTTGAGGACTAGTACCTTATTCTGAACCAGTATAAATCTATTGTGTCTTGTTCCTTATGCTTTCTTCTTTATATTCCGCATTTATCTTTTGAGTTAAGGATTAGTTTTTCTTTCATTAGCAATTTGTTGATATATCTGATCTGCTTAAGTATTTGGTTTATCTCAGTATCTCTGTGATCTTAAGCATATTTGTTATTGCTAAGAAGCTTTGTTCTGAAAGAAACTGTTACAAGGAATTGTTCTGAGGAATTTATATTAGAGGGATTGTTTTGAGTAACTATTTTAAGGAACTCTGTTAAAACTTGTTTTTAACTTAGAAAAAGTTTTAAATACCAATTCACCCCCCTCTTGGTATAGTTTCCTTGTGCATCCTGACTAACATGGTTGATTCTGAATATTATAGATATGGTTATGTTTTAATTGTGGTAATCAGTGATGGGTTTGATTATCCACAAGCTTCACAGGACGAGGCAAAGAACCTCAACTCACGTCCAAAGAGTATTAGCAACTATCCCATTAAGTTGCTAATGTTTACAAAGAGCAAATTTATAATGGAGACTATTTTGTTAACTATTTGATTATATTAATAATTTATCTTTTGGACTAAAATATGATGTTATATTTGTTCAGGAGTAGTTTTGTTATTTTACAATAACTAAGGGGACCCTTTTGCAATTTTACCCAAAACTTGTAAAGTCTTGGTTTGTTTTAAGACAAACCGAGAAAGTTCATTTTTGATTGTAGGGGGTTGTTCCTTTTGTTCTCCTGACACAAAACTCTCGTCTCCACTCTCTATATTTGCATTTTGGCTCTTTGTGCTTGATTTTGGAACTCTTGGATAAGTGGGTTTTTCTTGTTCTTGCTCTTCATTCTTCTCCATGGCAACACCACCAAGTAAGTTTGATCATCTCCTATTTATATTCAGCATATGGTTGACCATAGCACATCTCTTTTCTTCATGCCACCCCATTTGAATTATTTCCTTCTTGTTTAATTTCCTTTGTCAATTTCATAAGTGCACATTGCAATTTGAAAGTATCTATGATATAGGTTGAAGGAAACACATTCTGGTGCCTAAAATATCTATATAATTGAAAGGCAAAAGTATTTTTGTTACCCATAAAATAAGAGATCAATTTCAGTTGTATTCCCAAAATTTTTTTTTCAGTTAATTGTAGCCCCAAAGTAAGAGGTCAGTTTCAATTATACCCTATAAATTTTTTTGGGTTAATTCTATCTCTAATGTTTCACATTTGAGTCAATTATATTCCTAACTTGACAGTAAAATTGTCACAAAAAAAAGATTGAGGGTACAACTGACTAAAAAAAAACATTGATGATATAATTAAGCAAAAAAAAACTTTTGGGGTACAATTGAAACTAACCTCATACTTTGAAGGTACAATTGACTAAAAAAAACTCTGAGATCACAACTAAAACAACTTCATACTTTGGGAATACCAAGAGCACATATGTCTAATTGAAATAACAACATTGTATTGTGGGACGAGGCCACCTATTATCCATATTCTATACAACGACGCCAAGTAATTCACAAGCGCTCTACACAAAATGTTTCTCTCAAATTTGTGGCACATAAATTTCTAAAATGAGGGGAAAAACTTTCTTTTTGGCGTTGAATTTGTTTGAAAAGCCTTGTTAATTAGTGGTGAAATAATCAAGGCGATGAGAGAGATTTGGTGAAAGCAAGAGGCAACATCATTAGTTTTTTTAGCTCGTTCTACGTATGCTCGTTTTGTCAAGTTGTCGTAATCATTGTCTTCAATTGCATCCAAGATCTTTCGATATAATATTAGCGAGGACCAAACTTGATTATCATAGACAAGAAAAAAAAAACATATATTAACATATGATTGATTATACTTATTGATTTAATATTCTATTTTAATAATAAGTACAAGGAGAACTCAATTTTTATATATAGTGAGTATTTTGACAATTGGGTTTGATGATTTTAATTTGAAATTTTCAAATTACAAATTAAAAAAAAATAAATGAGAAAACCAACTATATTTGGTGCTCAATTTTCACCGTGTCAATGGTTTAATCCTTGAAAAATAGAAATAGATGACACGGTTTACAATCATAAACTATTTAGTTCCTTACATACTAGCAAACATGATGACATGAACGTTAATTATATTGTTGTAGCTCCCTTAAATCACAATTAATATAACATCTTAATTAACTTTCAAAATGTTTAAATTGGTCCTAAACGTTGGCAAAATGTTTCGTTTTGGTCTCAAACTATTGAATTTAATTATATTTCTCTCGTCTCTCATTTCAAGTTCAAAGGATTTGTTGAGAGTAACTCATAGCTCTAAATTTGTTGCATTTGAACTTGAAACAAGAGAGGTATTAATTTCGTAGCTCTATATATGATCAATTTCGCTTGTTTAACTATGAAAGAAGAGGTCTACTTTCAGGACCGATTAGACCTTGTTTTTTTACGACTCTAATTGAATGGAGAAAATACTCGAGAGCAATAAGTAACTCTGAACTCATCACATTCAAACTTGAAACGAGAGAAATATGACTATATTCAATAGTTTAGGATCAAAATGAAGCATTTTGTCAAGATTTTGGACCAATTTGAACATTTTGAAACATAAAGGACCAAAATAAACAATAGGACATACATTTAAGACCAAAATGACCCTTGGACCAATTATATATTCGTTTTATTTGAAAAGATAACTTTGGAGAGAGGCATAAGGAGTGATTTTTAATTCGTCTTCCATTGTCCTCTCTAGCACATTTAATATAGAGCAAAGCTTATATCAAGTTTCTTATATCCTTGTCATAAGTTCTCCAATCGACATTTGACATGTGGCAAAAATTTTATATATGACCAATCATGATAGAGAGAGAATATTAAACACCACTTTTTGCATGACCAATCATTGAAGAAAGAGAATGTAATTAAAACTCGTGATGAGAGGAACTTGATAGCAAAGATATAAGGAATTTGATATAAGTTTTTTCCTTTAATATATTCCAAATTCAATAATTTTTAAAAGGCGAAAATACCTCTAGTATTCTAAAACTATGGGTTAAGTATCAGTTGTACTCCCAATTTTTTTTTTATAGTTAATTATACCCCTAATTTTTTCACATTTAAGTCAGTTATACCCTACCTCTACTCTGTTAATGAAATTACCAGGAAATTTTGAGGTGTATGATCTACTGACCATCCTTTTTAAAAAATATACTATCGATGTCAACACCTAAACAAACTAATTTGAGGTATTAAAGTGCGAATTTGGTCCTGTAACTTTGCTCTAGTTCCCAAATTAGTCCTATAACTTTTTTTGTCTCAAATTTGGTCATGTATCTTTGTTTCAGGTCCCAAATCAGTCCTATATATTTTTTTTGTCTTAGTTTTGGTCTCCATATGTTTTGAAAATCTCTTACCGTTTGTCCTCCGTCTATTTTAAATTACAGTTTAGTCCTGAAAACTTCAAGTCCCTTTCACTTTAGTCCCCGACTATCAAAATGAAAGTGAAAGAGCATCCCTGAAGATTCTCAAACCTTACATCTTGGTCTCTAACCCATGAATTCTTCATGAAATGGAATAGAAATGCAAAAAAAAAAAATTAAAAGCAAATGACAGAGGGGCTAAAACTAAAAACGCATAAAATTTAAAACCCACCGAAAAACATATGGAAATCGGCGAGAAACTCAAAAACTCATCCAAAAACCTCAATTCTCACTGAAATCTCACTCAAATAATCGTCCTCAAATGCTTTAAGAAAGAATTTTAGAAAATCCAAACTTTTGAGTAGGGAGATGATAGAAGATTCCCTTACATTTGGTGATTCCGAGAGAGAGTTATGAAATCTCGTACATTTCTTCTTCTATCACCTCCCTCCTCAAAAGTTTGGATTTTGGAAAATTCTTTTTTGAAGCATTTGAGGGCGATTATTTGAGCGAGATTTCAGCAAGAATTGAGGTTTTTGAATGAGTTCTTGAGTTTCTCGGTGATTTTCATACGTTTTCCAGCGATTTTGGGTTTTAAATTTTCTGCATTTTCAGTTTTGGTCCCTCTATCATTTTCTTTAATTTGTGTTGTTTTTGCATTTCTATTCCATTTCATGAAGAATTCATGGATTAGGGACCAAGATGTAAGGTTTGAGAATCTTCAGGGACGCTCTTTCACTTTCATTTTGATAGTCAGGTACTAAAGTGAAAGGGACTTGAAGTTTTCAGGACTAAACTGTAATTTAAAAAAAACGGAGGACTAACGGTGGGAGGTTTTCAAAACATATGGGAGCAAAACTGAGATAAAAAAAGATATAGGACTGATTTGGGACCTAGAAAAGTTACATGACCAAATTCGAGAAAAAAAAAAGTTATAGGACTAATTTGGGAACTGGAACAAAGTTACGGGACTAAATTCGCATTTTGGCCATATAACAATTGACCTTCACTCGAACATTTAATATACTTCAAATTCAATTATTTTATTAAAATATAGGTTTAAGTGCACTTTTGGTCCCATAACTATGACAAAAGTTTCATTTTGGTCCCATAATTTTTTTTGTTGCAATTTTGGTCCCATAACTATGACAAAGGTTTCATTTTGGTCCCATAACTTTTTTTGTTGCAATTTTGGTCCCATAACTTCTCAAAAGGTTCCACCGTTAGTCCCTTGGTGAATTCCATCCATATTTAACCGTTAAGTATGACGTGGCATAGTGACTAGGATCATGATGTGGCAAAATAAGATGAAATGGACTGAAAACTTATCTATACCCAACCACAATATATACAAAGAGTGGTACTTCCTCTTCCTCGTCAGCCCAACGNCAACTGAACATACATCTATATATACAGTAAACTAACAACTAAATTCCTAAAATATTATTGATTTTACAACTTAGTTCTTAAAATATTGAAAAACACAATTTAATTCTTCCGAAAACAATTAAAATAGTATACTTGTATTAGTCTTTTCTATAGACTAAAAAGCATATATATCATTAAGTTCTTTAAGGGACTTATGATGTGTATACTATTTGCTTTTTTCAAAAAAAAAAAATTATATATTTCAATCATTCAAAGTTAAATATCGAATTGTTAACTCAATAATCTTTTAGGGACTAAATTATATATATACTTACCGGCCAACGGCTAGCCCTATCAAGCTGAGAAGCACCTTTGTGAGCCAAGTCGAAGTAGAATCTTGCCCTTGTACTCTGTTGTTTCATGAAGTTTTTCCATCTTTCTGTTACCTTCCTTGCGAAAACATCATCCTCACTTAACCCCACTTAACCCAAATGAGGCAAGTTCATCTTGGGGAAGGTAAATTCTTCCTCTTGCTGCACTGCATATATATATATACATAAGTTACCAAAATAAAGGTTTTTTTTTATTTTAATAATAAAAAAATAAAAAAAAAGGATTTGATCACCAAAAAAAAAATTATTCCCTAAATGGGTCACGCAGGCTGGAATGCGATTTCCAGTCCTGCGGCCCAATCAGCCGGTCCCACGTGCTATCCTTTCATATGTGCCTAAGTGAGTGTACCATTCTAGCGCCTTACCTTCGAGGGTGAGACGGAAAACTTTCCACATTACATCCTCTATGCTTGGTGCTAGGGGTTTCATGGTTCGGCAGTGAAGGTAAAGATTATTCAAATGAGTGTACGGATTTTCACTAGCCAGACCGTGAAATTTAGGTAGTCCATTGAAGAGTAGACCTTTAATCTCAAAATCTGTTTGGATTTGAGGAAGCACATTCCGTTGAGCTTCATATTGCTCATTGGATTGGGAAGCTTCTCTAATTGATCTTCTAGGTCTAGGACGTCTATAGTCTAGACCTTGCTCCTAAAAGACTTCTCTGTATTCCTGATTTACTTCTCTAGTGTGATTACCTAAGTTTTCTGCCATATTAATTTCTTTCCGACTTTTCCTAAGGGATCTAAGGGTTTTCTCTAATTCCAAATCTAGGGGAACTATAGAATCTTTAGAATTCCTAGGCATATACTAGATAAAAAAAATAAAAAGAATAAACTAAAAACAAAATAACAAGAAAGAAAAATAAAAGAAAAGAAAAATAGAATTTAAACAAAAACAAAACAAAAATAAAAAATATGAAAACAAATCACAATTTTCTTAGGAACTCAAGAAAGAGTTCCCCGGCAACGGCGCCAAATTTGACAGAGCACTTTGTCGTGAAGTGCTCAGCGATCAAATTGATAATACTCGAACCTCACAAGTATTACTATATATTACTATATAGAATAGATGTTAACCCAAGGTCGAATCTCTCGTGGAACTCAACGTGATGAGATCTAAGAGAACTGTGATTGAAGGTGACGGTAATTGTTAAAGCAAATATTACTATGAATTTAATTGATAAAGAATAATACTTGAGAGAAACCTTAGAGATGGACTATCATAGTTCATTAATGATAAAGAGGAGATAATTGATTTGCATTATTTAACCATATCCAAGGATGTATTTAATATCATAAATACTAATCATATAAGTGAAGTGGAATCCACCCTAATTATAGGAAATGCTATTGCATCCTCAAATGTACGAGCAATTAAAGTAATGGCAAAAGATATAAAATTAGGATAGATAACTCAACCAAAACTGGGAATATGAGAATTTGTCATTAACCTTTCAAAGCAATCTCTATTATTCCAGATCAGACTAATGAACAAATAGTAATTAAAGAACAATCCTAAAACTATACTCTCTAATGTATAAACAACTCAACACATACCTATGAAGAGATTGAAAATACTCATAAATGCAATACCAATATCTGGACTCTACATGAACAGCGCAATGAACTCAAGTCGCATCCTTGAGGCATTCCTCAAGTATCTACCTAATTAGTTACTCATGCTCTAGGCAGAGTAATTCCTATACTAATAATTTTCTACTTCTTGGTACTAGTGTGCACTCCTTGAGCATGGAATGACGATCTCTATTTATTAGGCATGAATTATAGACTTGGGCCGCAAGTTGTGGAACAGAATTGGACTTGTGCCGCGGGATGTGCCGGCGGCACAGAATGGAGGCATAGCAAAATATCCGCAAAATCTTAACGACATCTCAATATCTTGAATCCTGACCGTCCAAAATCTTTGACCAAGCTGTTGCGTGTGCCGTTGGAGTTTCTGGCGGAACAAGCAACGACACAGCCTAAAATTGCGCTGAAGCTTATCTGCTGATGTCATACTCTCTCGAATACGTGTGCCGCGGGAAATGCTCACTTTGTGCCAGCGGCACACCCAACGGCACAAGCGTATCTTGTGCAATTTGATATCTTCTCGTTGATTCTAGATGTTTCCCTTTTGGTTTAGCCCTGTTTGGATATCTAAACACTGAAAAACCCATTAAGTAGCACCTATTTATAAATTACAATAAATAAACGCTAAATAATATAATTTATCCACTTTATTTTGTCATACCTTGGTGCAGCCCTTAGTATATTAATTGGCCTATTTGCAATATATTATCATTATAAACACGTAAAAAGAAGACCAAATAACATGTCAATATTTGGGCTGATCAACAACTTATTACCACTAAGGATAGAAACGAATGAATCAAAAGTTTCAAGAAGAAACATTTTGGGTTCTCTCACAAAGAGAAGGATCACGGAGATCTTTTCCACAAAGGAATACACAACTGATGTGATGAATAGCTCTTAACACTTAGCAGCTTGAATAATAATCGTTCAGTAGTCTAGCAGTCTTGAACATTTTAATGATCCAGCTTTATATACTCGAGCAGCTTTGTAGTCTTGATAAGAAATGTTTTTTACTTGAAACACCAACGGCTATAAATTAATGCTCTTCAATAAATTTCGCTTCCCTTGGTCTCTCTTAGCCTTAGACTTCCTTTCATAGTTGATCAACGGACTTTGATGATATTAGAATGTTGAGGTTCAATCAGCTCAAAGCAAATTTGCAGATTTCAAATTGTTTCCTTATATAGTTTCTTGCTTGAAAATAATGAAATAAATTAGGAAACAAAGTCCATAACCAAATCAGCACACAAATCAAAACGAAATTGGTTAACATCTGATTAGAAATGTGATTAGCGATTGATTGAATGTTATGATAGGTGATTAGGGCCTAATTAGATTTAACTAAATGGTCAGCGCCTCTTTTCAAATACTTTCCTTAAATAGTATCTCAATCATATCTTAATCAATTCAATTAAAGATAATTCTCAATCTTAATCGATTTGGCATGTGATCTTTCAAATTTCAACACATATAATATTAAAATCAGATATATAATTAAAATTACTAAAGTGAAAAATTTTGTTAATTATCAAAACACACGATTTATATAATTTAAAAAATCATTTAATTTACAATGAATATATATTCAAAATTTATCCCAACACTTCATTTTTGAATCATAAAGATTGCATCTTGCCTAAATTAATTACAAATTATGAACTTGTGTAGGACGATACGTGACAAGACCGTAGTATTAATTCTTTAGTGTATTGGTGCTATGAAATTTTTCGATTACAAATTTAAAACTTGCTTCAAGACTCATCCAAATTATTTTTTTGTAAAGACCCATATATAAGGGGATTTTGAGCCACATGAGAGGAAGAGAGAAAAGGCTTACAGGCATGGCTCTATGAGGGACTTGTGCACTAAAATGTTTTTTTTGGCTTATGGTTGACCACACCACATCTCTTTTCTTCATGCCATCCCATTTGAATTATTTCCTTCTTATTTAATTTCTGTTAGTCAAGATGCACAAGGAAAATATACCAAGAGGGGGGTGAATTGGTATTTAAAAACTTTTTCTAAGTTAAAAACAAGTTTTAACAGAGTTCCTTAAAACAGTTACTCAAAACAATCCCTCTAATATAAATTCCTCATAACAATTTCTTATAACAGTTTCTTTCAGAACAAAGCTTCTTAGCAATAAAAGATAAGCTTAAGAACACAGATATACTCAGATAAAGCAAATACTTAAGCAGATCAGATATATCAACAGATTGCTAATGAAAGAAAACTAATCCTTAACTCAAAAGATAAATGTGGAATATAAAGGAGAAAGGATAAGGAAAAAGACATAGCAGATTTATACTGATTCAGAATAAGATACTAGTCCTCAACAAAGAACTTTCTCTTAAACCTACGTCCAGTTCCCAAACACAAAGTAAGGGATTTTATATTATTGCTGGGCAAACTAACCAAATTACAATTGGCACTCAACCACTCACGGATCACCACTAGGGTTTCACACTTTTACAGTTTCCCAAACCACAAGTCCTCACGGGTAACAATAAGGTTCCTCACATCAACTCCTCTTACAGTGCAACCACACACGGATAACCACTATAGGGTTTCACAACAACCGAGGGCAGGCAATCTATTACCACTAGGAGGTATACGAACGAATCAGACTTTTCAAGAAGTATATAGAAGGGGTTCTCTCACAAAGAGATAGGTTAAAACACAAAGGTGAATGTCACAAACACTAATCCCACAAAGGGTTCTCACAAAGAGATTTCGCACTTAGCACTTAGCAATAGCTTGACACACAGTCTAACATCTTCAGCTTTCAAATACTCCATCTTTTACAGAGAGCAGCTTCAGCAGCTTGATATGGAAATGTTCTTCAGCTTTGAATACTCCAACGGCTAGGAACAGTAGTATCTTCAACATATTTGATTTGTCTTTAGCCTTCTTTAGAGTCTTGGCTGAATTTCCATGTAGCTCATTTGATAATAATGACATATAGATGTTGAGCATTAATCAGCAGGGTCAGAATATGAAAGTTTGAAAACTTTCCTTAAGATAGTTCCTTGACATGCGGCATAGGAGCAATTAGCAGAATTCTTTCCAAAAATAGATTTAGCAATAAATAATAATCTCAACGGTCAGCTTAAAACTTTCCCAATATGTATAACACAAAGTTATTGCAATGAGGCACGTTTAGCACTTGAAATGAATCAGATATAAAGATCATAGCCAAACTTAGAAAGTTTCCTAAACAGTTCCTTCAATCATAGCGACAATTAAGGAACAGGAATAATTCCGAGATTTCTTTCCTTCTTTAGATAGATTAACACATAATCATTGATTTCACATTAAATGTAATTCTGATTTTAATCAATCATGATCTACAAATTATCTCGTAATAATTAAAGAAATAATCTGAGACATAAATGATCTTTAATAAAAAATTATATATCGTGACAAGCCAATATTAACATATATATTTATATATTCACAAAGAATTTTTGGCAATTATCAAAACACATATATTTAATAAAATTAATAAACAAACACTAATCGTTATTCTATAATCACTTACGCTAATTTATTTTATATACTAGCGCTTAATTAAATTAAAATTAATCTATACAAAATTTATCCCAACAATCTACCCCTTTTTGATAATGGCAAAAATTCGAACAAGTTTGCATAACAAAAGGTTGACGTCTTGAGGAATCAGAGCGCAAGACAAAAACAAATAAAAGAAATCAAAAACAGAGTTTTATAGAGATATAAACTGTTTATGTCTTGAAACTAGTCCTATGAATAGGTCCTATAAAGAAGTCCTATAAACTAATCCTATGTGAAAAAACTTGAGGATTTCTCCCCCTATCAAAAACAAAATATGCACACACATAAAGAACTGTCATAGAATATGTACAGAGCATATAAATGAAAATAAAAACACTATCAGAGCATATAAGTACAGAAAGCACATATATATATATACAAAGCATGCATTTATCAGGAATAACTATCAGGATCAGATCAATATAAAACATATAAGCATTCATTTGAAAACCAACATAGGATTAGAGCATAAGAGATAAAAACATTATAATCATATCAGACTTGATCATTTCTCACTTAGAGAAACCAATAGCAAACTTGGTTAAACCAATAGCAAACTTGGTTCTTAATCTTTCTCCCCCTTTTGACATGATCAAAAAGGGTTCCTGCAGGAAGTATTAGCACAGAGCATATACAGGTATAATTCGCAGGAGAGATGTAAAACTTAAACATTCATAACATAAGGAGCCTAGGGGCTCTCAAATATCCAGAACATTAAAACCAAGTTCAGAGCATATAACCTTAATAATTATTCGATACAGTCATCCTGAAATTTAAACAAACTAAAAGCAGAAAACATGAAAACATGAAATGGAATGCATGAGGAATGATGTTAAGGATGAATGAAAGGGTTATGAGTGAGGATGGTTTATGGATAGAGGATGGATTAAGGATGGCTTGAGAGAGGCTTATTGTGGTTGAGGACGAATGGTTTGTAATGGGTAGGCAAAGGTTGGTGAGACTTGGGCTGTAGATGGTGAAGCTTGGGTTTTGGAGCCACGAGGTGGTGATGGTTGCGGATTGTAGTAACCAGTTGTATGAGGAGGTTGAAACTTGACAGTGATGGGTGAAGAAACCAGATCAACAATCTTCTTCACAGACTTCTCCATAATAGTTGCTCTCTTGGCTTCATCTTGACCATTCTTCATCGCCGTGTCATGAGAGTCTTGAGAGGATTTGGTCAGAATAACAAGTTGTTCACTGATGTTGGTGAGCAGATGGTTGACAATTGTCATTCTATCACACATAGCGTCAAACATAACAGCCATATCAGCAAGGATGGCATTAGTATCATCAAGAGCAGATGGCATACGAGGAACTGTGTCAGGAACTATTTGTTAGGAATTGTGCCCTAGGGCCAATCCTCTTTTATATATGTTATGAACATATGGATTAATTTATAGAGATAAATTAATGGTTTTCACATTATCAGCATGTTTACTGTGATAACGTCCATGATTAATTATAAGATAATTAATCTAAATCTGTCCCTGATCGATTGTTTTCGTGGGAGCGAAAATGAACTAAGATCAGCATGACCTCAGTGCATAGGGATGCACGCACTAGATGCTGGAATGAGAGTCATGGTGCAATTACGTAAGGGGTTACGA
>QANZ01017326.1:22774-51125 GCA_003254925.1 Chamaecrista fasciculata
TAATGAGGTGCTATGGAAAACCGTGCGAGAGATGCGGATGAGTCATAATGTGTGAGGGAAAACCATATCACAAGCAATCTATGATTATCACACAAATTAAAAGATAAGATCACATGCAATCATACCAAAAATAAAATCACAAAATCACACAATCACATATATCATGAATTAATTAAATATCACACAAGCATATTAAAAGTAAATTCAGCATACGTTGTCACAAGATAAAATATAACACATTTAAACAAACAAATAATCTCAAAATCAAATAATCAGAGCAAAAATAAATTTAAATAAATACATGTTACCATTATTGAGCACACAGTTCTTATGAGGAACTGTTTTCAGATGTCTTCCAGCATTTCTAGCTCTCTTCTTATTCTGAAGAAGCTTTCATTTAGCAAAGGTTTTGTCAATATGTCCGCCAATTGATTTTCAGTAGGAACGAATTCTAGCTCAATGTTTCCTTTGAGAACATGATCTCTTAGGAAATGATGTCTGATCTCAATGTGTTTGGTCTTTGAATGTTGTACAGGATTCCTTGAAATATTGATAGCACTTGTGTTGTCACACTTGATGGAAACCTTCTCAAAATTTAGACCAAAATCTCTGAGTTGTTGGATCATCCATAGGATTTGTGCACAGCAACTTCCAGCAGAGATGTATTCAGCTTCTGCTGTAGATAATGCAACTGATGTTTGCTTCTTACTAAACCAGGATATCAAACAATGTCCAAGGAACTAACAAGTTCCTGAGGTACTCTTCCTGTCTAGCTTACATCTAGCAAAGTCAGCATCAGAATATCCCAATAAATCACAGTTATTCTCCTTAGGATACCATAAGTCATATTTCTCAATTCCTGCAAGATACTTAAGAATTCTCTTCACAGTTGTTAGATGAGATTCCTTAGGATCACTTTGGAATCTTGCACATAAGCACACCGAGTACATAATATCTGGTCTACTTACAGTAAGATACAACAAAGAACCAATCATACCTCGATATACCTTTTGATCAACACTTTTACCTTGACGATCTCTATCGAGTTTGATTGAGGAACTCATAGGAGTAGATGCTTCTTTAGCATTTGTCATTCCATATTTCTTCAGGAGTTCCTTGGTGTACTTTGTCTGAGATATGAATATGTCTTCTCTTCTTTGCTTTACTTGAAGTCCAAGGAAGAAACTCATTTCTCCCATCATACTCATCTCAAACTCATTGGTCATAACTTTTGAAAATTCCTTGCATAGAGATTCATTAGTAGAACCAAAGATAATATCATCAACATAAATCTGAACTATCAAGATATCATCTTTACTGTTCTTCACAAACAAGGTAGTATTAGTAGTTCCTTTAAGGAATCCCTGATCTGTAAGGAATCCGCTTAACCTGTCATACCAAGCTTGAGGAGCTTGTTTCAAACCATATATAGCTTTATGCAGTTTATAAACATGATTAGGCTTATCAGCATTTTCAAAACCAGGGGGTTGATTCACATATACTAGCTCATTAATATATCCATTCAAAAATGCACTTTTCACATACATTTGATATATAGCTTGAAATCTTTATAACATGCAAATGCAAGCAGCATACGAATGGATTCTGATCTAGCAACAGGAGCAAACATCTCATCATAATCAATACCTTCAACTTGTGAATAACCTTGCGGAACTAACCTTGCTTTATTCCTTATCACATTTCCTTGCTCATCCAGTTTGTTCCTGAAGACCCATTTTGTTCCTATCACTGACTGGTCCATAGGAGCTAGTACTAGGGTCCATACTTAATTTCTTTGAAACTGGTTCAACTCCTCTTGCATAGCAATGATCCAGGAGTCATCTATCAAGGCTTCCTCGATGGCTTTGGGTTCAACTTGAGAGACAAACGCCATATGATTCATATTTCTGTTTGAGCGTGTTCTCACACCATCGTTCAAGTCTCCTATAAGGAACTGTTGTGGATAGTTCCTTGAGCCTTTCCATTCACGTGGTATTTTTCTCACTTTAGAGGTTTCTCCTTGATTAGCTTCTTGAGGAGCAATACCTGCATCAGGGTTAGAATCAAGAGATATAGAAGGATCATTAACCTTATCAGCTTCTTGAGATTGTTCCTTGCTAGGTTCCTGATCAATCTGAGCATCAGGAATGATTTCAAAATCAAACTCTTCCTCATCTTCCTGATTTTCTTTCTTCTGAACGTCAGGAACTGTTTCATCGAACACAACGTGCATAGATTCTTCAATGGTTCTATTTGCCTTGTTGTATACTCGATAAGCTTTGCTTGAGGTGGAATATCCCATAAATATTCCTTCATGAGTCCGTGAATCCAACTTTCCAATATCTTCCTTGTTGTTGATGAGAATGTAGCATTTACACCCAAATGCATGAAAGTAACCAATGTTTGGCTTTCTTCCTTTCCATAACTCATATGGAGTCTTGTTCAATACTGGCATTATGATGCATCGGGTGATTATATAAGCAACTGTACTTACTGCTTCTGCCCAGAGGTTCTTAGCCACATCATTTTCACATAGCATAGTCCTTGCCATTTCTAGTAAGGATCTGTTCTTTCTTTCAGCTACTCCATTCTGTTTAGGAGTTCTTGGTGCAGAGAAATTATGTGTAATTCCATGTTCTTCACAGAACTCTTGGAACTTTGCATTTTCAAATTCTCTACCATGACCACTCCTTATGCTTGTAATCAGGTACCCTTTCTCATTGTGTACTTGTGAACAGAAGGTCCTCAAGGAGTCAAAACAATCACTTTTGTTAGCTAGGAAATAAACTCATGTGTACCTCGAGTAATCACCTACCAGCACATAGCCATATGATTTTCCACCAATGCTTTCAATTCTCATTGGTCCGAAGAGGTCCATATGTATGAGTTGTAGAGGCCTTAAAGTTGATACATGTTCTTTCAGCTTAAAGGACTTATCTGCTTCCCGTGTTGACATGCTTCACAAATGTGATCTTTTACATAATTTAGCTTGGGCAAGCCATTCATCAGGTTTCCTTTTGATAGCTTAGATATCTTTCCCATGCCAGTGTGTCCCAATCTTCTGTGCCATAGCCATGTTTGATCGGTTGTAGAGGATAGGCAATGATGTGAGGAGAGATTTTCTTCAGCAGGGGTTATGATGTAGATATTCTCCTTTCTGCTTCCCTCAAACAAGGTCCTGTCACTTCCTTTCTCAAAGATAGTGCACTTGGTTGAATTGAATACAACTTTATGTCCCTTGTCACATAGTTGACTTATGCTGAGCAAATTATGCTTAAGACCATCAACAAGATATACTTCATCAATTGATAAAGTAGATGATATCTGCACTTTACCAATGCCAGTGATTCTTCCTTTCTTGTTGTCACTAAAGGTCACTCTTCCTAAGTCCTTCATGGTAATGGACTGGAAATTCTTCAGGTTCCTTGTCATGTGTCTTGAACACCCAGAGTCCAAGAACCACTTGCCTTTCCTTGCACTGGTCCTCAGGCACACCTACAAAAATAATGAAAATAGTTCAGGTACCCACAACTCCTTGGGTACTTACAGCATTAGTTCCTTTCAAGGATCCCTTAGGAACCCAGACTTGCTTAGTAACCAAGAAAGGATTCATGATCTTGCTTCTGTTATTCTGAGTGCCACAGTCATAAGCCAGATGGCCTTTGTTCCTACACTTGTAACATGTTTTGTTCACAAAAGGTCTGGATACCTTTTTCTTTCTGTCAGGAGCTTTTCTTCCTGAGGAACTCTCAGCATGGTCACCATCACATATAGTTCCTTCCTTTACAAAAGGTTTTGCTACCTTCTTCTTCTTATCATTTGGATCATCATTAGACTCATCATAGCCGACACCTGCCTTATCATAAAAGCAGTTTTGGGAGCCGAGCATAAGATCTAACTTCTTTCTTCCTCCCACAAGGTTCTCAAGATCCTTCCTTAGAACTCTGTTCTGGTTCTTAAGGAACTCATTCTCCTTGTTTAACTTCCCATCATCTTCTTGGCTCTTTTCTTCAACAAGCTTTGCCTTTTCTCTTTCTTCTATGAGACTAATATTTTTCTTCTCAAGAATGATATTTTCTTTTCTCATCTCTTCAACTTCTTCTTCTTTTTCTTTCTTCAACTTTTCACAATCTTCTCTCATAGCTTCATACTCACTTTTCAACTTCTCATTTTCTTCTTCTAATTCTCTATTTTTCAACTCCAGCTCATTCTTCTCTTTTCTTTCATTTTTCAACTTCTCTTTTTTAATAAAGAAAGACTAAAGTAGTTTATAAGATTCAGACACAATCTCATCATTACTTAAATCAGCAAAGATATCAAGGTTTAATTTTACCTCGTTATAAGCAGTAGCCATGAAACAGAGGTTTGTTGTATCTGTGTCTTCATAATCTTCTTACTCTAGGGATAACAGGCGTCAGAGTGACCCTACCGGGGCGATCCAGCCAGAGGTAGATTGATTAAAAAATTTTTGGTAAATCATTGATTCGTCTGGTGTCGGTAACCCGTCGGTGCGGTCTAAAAGAAGATGAGAGCTCCGGACGGCTTGGATAATTCCTTCTTGGTGTAGCAGTAGTTCTTAGTGCCATTCTTTCGGTCCCAGTAACCATTACAGGAAGACACATCCCATTGCACTGATCGAGGGCTCCGAATAAATTAAATACATGCATTAAGATACGAAGGCTTCTTATTCCACAACAACGAAAGCACTTTTTCGATCGGAAAAAAGAGGGATTCTAGTTGTAAGATATCTAATGAAACCGTCGCTGGAATTGAGATCTCATCATGAGGATTCAGCTACCATTGCCTTCTTCTTTCTGAATTTTGACTTTTTGAGTAGAGGGCAATCTGGTCTGACATGTCCAGGCTTCTTACATTCATAGCATATCACTTCTTTGTCTTTCTTGAAGTTGTTGTCTTTTCTGAATGAAGGGTTCCTTGCTGGGGGAGAATTCTTCCTAAGGAACTATGTCCTTCTCGGTTTGAAGAACTTATTAAAGTGTCTTGCTAGCAGCACCATTTCCTCTTCATCAAGGGGTTCCTCATCATCTTCATCATCACTTTCAGTGGCTTNTTAATTTATCTTCATAAATTAATTAATATGTTCAAAACATATTTATAAAATGATTGGCCCTAGGGCACAATCTCCAACAAGGTTGACTCATATGTAAGTAAGTTTCCTCTGAGATCATCTATGGTCATTGACTCCAGCTTCTGACTTTCATGAAGGGCTGTCACCTTGATTTCCCAGATTGAGGATAAACTCCTCACAACTTTTCTTACAATTTTTGCCTGCTCAAGACGTTCTCCTAAGGAATTCAGGTCATTGATGATTTTTTCAAATCGCTCGAACATCTCATCAATCTTCTCTGTTTCCTTCATCTGGAAGTTCTCATATTCTTTCATGAGTGAATCAATTCGAGACTTCCTCAGCTCGGTTGTTCCTTCATACGTGACTTGGAGTTTGTCCCACATTTCTTTGGCAGTTTCACATCTTGATAACTTCTTGAATTCATCTGCACTCACAGCACAATAAATACAGTTAATAGCTCTACTATTGAGTGCATACCTCTTGTTGTCATTTTCATCCCATTCTTCAATAGGCTTCTCGACAATCTTATTGTTCTCTTAATTTGTAATCTCAATAGGACCATTTTTTATAATCTGCAAGATTTGAGGATTGATAGATTCAGCAAAAATATTCATGCGGTTCTTCCATTAGGTATAGTCAGTCCCATTGAAATAAGGAGGCTTGTACATAGAGATACCACCAGCATAGCTATTGTCATTATTGTTCTGCACCTTGACTCGGGATCTTTTCTCAAGGCTGTTACACCAAATCAGATATATATAGAGACACTGCTTTGATACCACTTGTTAGTCACGATGCACAAGGAAAAAATACCAAGAAGGGGGTGAATTGGTATTTAAAAACTTTTTCTAAGTTTAAAACAAGTTTTAACAGAGTTCCTTAAAACAGTTACTCAAAACAATCCCTCTAATATAAAATCCTCAGAACAATTCCTTATAACAGTTTCTTTCAGAACAAAGCTTCTTAGCAATAACAGATAAGCTTAAGAACACAGATATACTCAGATAAAGCAAATACTTAAGTAGATCAGATATATCAACAGATTGCTAATGAGAGAAAACTAATCCTTAACTCAAAAGATAAATGCGGAATATAAAGGAAAAAGGATAAGGAAAAAGACACAGCAAATTTATACTGGTTCAGAATAAGATACTAGTCCTCAACAAAGAACTTTCTCTTAAACCTACGTCCAGTCCCCAAACACAAAGTAAGGGATTTTATATTATTGCTGGGCAAACTAACCAAATTACAATTGGCACTCAACCACTCACGGATCACCACTAGGGTTTCACACTTTTACAGTTTCCCAAACCACAAGTCTTCAGAGGTAAAAACAAGGTTCCTCACAGCAACTCCTCTTACAATGCAACCAGACACGGATAACCACTATAGGGTTTCACAACAACCGAGGGCAGGCAACCTATTACCACTAGGAGGTATACGAACGAATCATACTTTTCAAGAAGTATATAAAAGGGGTTCTCTCACAAAGAGATAGGTTCACACACAAAGGTGAATGTCACAAAGACTAATCCCACAAAGGGTTCTCACAAAGAGATTTCGCACTTAGCACTTAGCAATAGCTTGACACACAGTCTAACATCTTCAGCTTTCAAATACTCCAGCTTTTATAGAGAGCAGCTTCAGCAGCTTGATATGGAAATGTTCTTCAGCTTTGAATACTCCAACGGCTAGGAACAGTAGTATCTTCAACATATTTGATTTGTCTTTAGCCTTCTTTAGAGTCTTAACTGAATTTCCATGTAGCTCATCTGATAATAATGACATATAGACGTTGAGCATTAATCAGTAGGGTCAGAATATGAAAGTTTGAAAACTTTCATTAAGATAGTTCCTTGACCTGCGGAATAAGAGCAATTACCAGAATTCTTTCCAAAAATAGATTTAGCAATAAATAATAATCTCAACGGTCAGCTTAAAACTTTCCCAATATGTATAACACAAAGTTATTGCAATGAGGCACGTTTAGCACTTGAAATGAATAGATATAAAGATCATAGCAAAACTTAGAAAGTTTCCTAAACAGCTCCTTCAATCATAGCGATAATTAAGGAACAGGAATAATTCCGAGATTTCTTTCCTTCTTTAGATAGATTAACACATAATCACTGATTTCACATTAAATGTAATTCTGATTTTAATCAATCATGATCTACCAATTATGTCGTAATAATTAAAGCAATAATTCGAGACATAAATGATCTTTAATAAAAAATTATATATCGTGACAAGCCAATATTAACATATATATATATTCACAAAGAATTTTTGGCAATTATCAAAACACATATTTAATAAAATAAATAAACAAACACTAATCGTTATTCTATAATCACTGACGCTAATTTATTTTATATACTAGCGCTTAATTAAATTAAAATTAATTAATCTATACAAAATTTATCCCAACAATTTCCTTTGTCAATTTCATAAGTGCACATTGCAATTCGAAAGTATCTATGACATAGGTTGTAGGGAAACAGATTCGGGTGCCTAAAATATTTATATAATTGAAAGGAAAAAATATTTTTGGTATCCTTAAAGTAAGAGATCAATTTCAGTTGTACTCCAAAAAATTTTTTTTGAGTCAATTGTAGCACCAAAGTATAAGGTCAATTTCAATGATACCTTATAAATTTTTTTGGGTTAATTCTATCCCTAANGTGATAAGTATGATGAATTTGTGACTAATTGGTGAATTTGAGAATGTGTATGGGTTGTTAAATGAATGATCATGATGTATAAATCATGTGTTAATTGTTAAGAATCAAGTGTTCGGGTTTAGGAATGAGTATGTATGCATCTTGGGACCAAAACGTAGCTTTTCTGCCCTATTTTGTAAAATTACAGTTTGGTCCCTGAATCTTGTTTTGTCATTTACAGTTTGGTCCCTGTTTCATGTTTGGTCATTGTAGACTTGTTTTGGGATAAATATACTTGAGAAATGTGTGTAAAAGATNAAAGGCCAAAGTCCTATTTTGGTCCCCCAGTTATGTTCAATGTTCCAAATAGGTCCCCCAGTTATTTTTCGTTCCATATTGGTCCCCCAGTTATGCAAAACTTGACAAAGTTGGTCCCTCTAACGGTTTCCATTCATTTTTCCGTTAAAAAAAGACAAAAATGGTTTTTAACTCCTAAAAATTTAAATTTTTTGCATCAAGGACCTTTTTCTCTATAATTGAACCAAAATGTAAGAAAGAATAAATAATTTGGGGGGTTTTAGTATTTCACACCAAAACTTAATCTCTCTCCCTCTCAATCAGATCCTTTTGCATTCTTCTTACACCCAAATTGAAAACAAAACGCAACACCATCATCATCTCCGTCTTCTTCAATCTAACCCCCATCGTCATCATCATCATCTTCTTCTTCTTTTACCCACCACCGCTACTGCCACAACCATCTCACCTACTGCCCAAGATCTCCAACTCACCGCCAAGCTCCACGTTTCTGAGGTTCGAATTGGTAAACGTGGGTTTTGAAATTCAAGAGGACGCAATTAGGGTGAAGAAAGAAAAGCAGCAAATTGAGAATTTCAATTTGTGATTTAGGGATGAATCTCTATGGTATAATCTTCACGTTTTGGGTCTCCATGCTGCAAAATGCTTCTTCCCTTTTTTAATCAAACATTGCGAATTGAAAAATCTACACAAGGTGGGACGTTCTGGGATTCTATTATGACTCACCTTGTTGGGTTTGACTCTAATTTTGACAACGTAATCTACCACTCGCTTGATGGCCACGATTATCTTCATCTTCCCGTCGTGCCGGAACTGATCCTCAATATCGCGGAGGAATCTGGTTTTCACTTTTTCAGGAGGGAGGGTGTAATACCCGAGTGTTATAAGGGACTAAAATAGAAATATTAAAGTTATGAGAATGTGAGTTTTAAGGAGTGTTTAGATATAAGCTAGAAAGATTGGGGGGGAGATATGTAATTTTTCCCAAATCTAATTTAAATGAAAATATAAGAGGAAGAAGAAGTGGGATCGGGCAGAGAGCAGGGAAATTTCGAAAAAAAAGAAAAACAGAGAGAGAAAGGGACGAAGGAGGGAGGAGGAGGAAGAAACGAGGGGATCTCCACATCCAACAGTCCGTTTCGGATGTTCTACCAGTCGATTCGAAGCTTAGAACGAGACGAAGCTATCACTGGTTCCAGTTTGCAGATCCAACGATTGTATTGAGAGGAATTTGAGATCGAAATATCACGCCCTAAGTTGGAAAAGTGGAGGAAATGGAGTTTTGAGGGACTAAATCATCTCTAGGTAGGGTTTTCTTCTCTTTCTCCTCAACTCATCTCATCTCTTCCCTCATGAGTTCTTAGGGTTTTGTAGGAATTGTGTGATTGTTGAATAATGTGTGTGGATGATGATAAATATGTGTCATGTGTTCTATTAGGTGTTCTTTGTGAAATTATGTATACTTGAATTTGTGAAATGTATGAATATTGTGTGAATTGAAAAGGGGGGTTAGGGTTTGTGATAAGTATGATGAATTTGTGACTAATTGGTGAATTTGAGAATGTGTATGGGTTGTTAAATGAATGGTCATGATGTATAAATCATGTGTTAATTGTTAAGAATCAAGTGTTGGGGTTTAGGAATGAGTATGTATGCATCTTGGGACCAAAACGTAGCTTTTCTGCCCTATTTTGTAAAATTACAGTTTGGTCCCTGAATCTTGTTTTGTCATTTACAGTTTGGTCCCTGTTTCATGTTTGGTCATTGTAGACTTGTTTTGGGATAAATATACTTGAGAAATATGTGTAAAAGATGTTTAAATGATAGTGTTTCATGAATGGTTGTTGTTGAAGTATAAATGATAGAACTTGAGTTAATTCTTAAAAAAAGGTATAAAGGATTTAACTTTGGTGTCTAATTATGCATTTGATTATGCTAATTGGACAATAGATGAATTAATGAATAAGTTATAAGTGAGTTGTGATATATTTATAATTGAAGATATGAGAATAAGAGAATGATATGTATATGCGAAGTATGAATAAAGAATATGTGGCTGTGTTTATGTTGTGACATGGTTATAACTGTTAAGAGTATATGACTAAAGTGAGTTATATGTAAAGAAGAATTATGTGGATTGTTAAAAGTTGGATGAATGAGTGGTTATGAATAATCGTTATATTATGATTGATGTGCTGTATGCTTGGAACCGTGTCATGATTCACTGAGGTGTGTGATCCTCCCCATTACTCGCGATGAGTATTTGTGTAATGTCCTTTGGTGGATTCCATTGGATGGCCTAAGGTGGATTCCTTAGGTTACAGGTTGTTGGATTGTGCACGCCGGAGGACGCTCTGGAAAGCCTAAGGTCTAGATGACCACTTGATCTATGTTCATGACACTTGTGCTGGTTACCTGGATCGGGGTAATGGTTGACTCGATTGTCACCACCAGCCTTGATTGTGCGAATGATTATACGGGTGATGAATTTATAAATGTTGTTATAAATGATGGTGGATTATATTGGTGTGACTGTTATATGATTGATACTTAATTGGTATTTAGTTGTGTTATCATTTGTGCTGGAATTACCTACTTTGAGGTATCGGATGACTTGACTGTCATCGCCAGCTTTATTGTATTTTATAATATCTGAATAATACATGTTTGATTGATTACTGTTACGTTTGTTAATTAAATGTTTAGTAAACATGATAATATGTGATTGTGTGTTCTTGTTGTTTTAGTTTAGAATGGCATGTGAGAACTTGTGGTAGAAGTTTGTGTGTTTGAGTGGGGACCGTGGTTTAAGTAAAGGGACTTATATCCTACTGAGAATCCCCCAGATTCTCACCCTACAACATTTCAATTTCTTAGTGCAGGTTTCAGGTTCGTCGAGTTCAAGCTGGATGCAGTTGTAGAGGTGAAGTTATGTATTTTATTTTATCAGTTATCTAATTAGGGCCCTGCGCGGCTTTATGTGAGGCTGAGCCTCATGTATTCTGTTCCTGTTTTTTTTTAATTTTGGGCCGTGTAACTCTTGTAATTCATTTTTTTGTATTTGAGTTATCCTTAATTAGATAAGGATGTTACATGTATCCCTAACTTGAGAGTAAAATTGTCACAAAAAAGAAAAAATTGAGGGTACAACTGACATTAAAAAAAAACATTGATGATATAATTGAGTAAAACAACTTTTGGGATACAATTGAAAGTAACCTCATACTTTGAGAGTACAATTGACTCAAAAAAAATTCTAAGATCACAACTGAAACTAAACTCATATTTTGGAAATACCAAAAGCACCTTTACCTAAATGAAATAACAACATTGTATTGTGGGACGAGGCCACCTATTATCCATATTCTATAGAACGACGCCAAGTAATTCACAAGCGCTCTACACAAAATGTTTCTCTCAAATTTGTGGAACATACATTTCTAAAATGAGGGGAAAAAACTTTCTTTTTGGCGTTGAATTTGTTTCAAATTAGTAGTGAAATAATCAAGGCGATGAGAGAGATTTGGTGAAAGCAAGAGGCAACATCATTAGTTTTTTAGCTCGTCCTACGTATGCTCGTTTTGTCAAGTTGTCGTAATCATTGTCTTCAATTGCATCCAAGATCTTTCCATATAATATTAGCGATGACCAAACCTGATTATCATAGACAAGAAAAAAAACATATATTAACATATGATTGATTATACTTATTGATTTAATATTCTATTTTAATAAGTACAAGGAGAACTCAATTTTTATATATAGTGAGTATTTTGACAATTGGGTTTGACGATTTTGAAATTTTCAAATTACAAATTTAAAAAAAAATAAATGAGAAAACCAACTATATTTCGTGCTCAATTTTCACCGTGTCAATGATTTAGTCCTTGAAAATATAAATAGATGGTACGGTCTCTGATTTTTTACAATCATAAACTATTAAGTCCCTTAGATATTAGCAAACACGATGACATAAATGTTAATTATATTGTTGGCGTGGCTCTATAAATGACAATTAACATAACATCTTAATTAACTTTCAAAATGTTCAAACGGGTTCTAAACGTTGGCAAAATGTTTCATTTTGGTCTCAAATTATTGAATTTGTTTATATTTCTCTCGTCTCTCATTTCAAATTCAAAGGATTTGTTGAGAGTAATTTGTAACTCTAAATCCGTCACATTTGAACTTGAAACAAGAGATGTATTAAATTCATAGCTCTATATATGATCAATTTCGCTTGTTT
This sequence comes from Chamaecrista fasciculata, assembly GCA_003254925.1. Lineage (NCBI taxonomy): Eukaryota > Viridiplantae > Streptophyta > Magnoliopsida > Fabales > Fabaceae > Chamaecrista > Chamaecrista fasciculata. The sequence continues at coordinate 35,091 of QANZ01017326.1, forward strand.
GACTGTGAAAGGAGAGGTCTACTTTCGGGACAAATTAGACCTCATTTTCTTACGACTCCTTTTGAATAGAGAAAATATTCGAGAGCAATAAGTAACTCTGAACTCATCACATTCGAACTTGAAACGAGAGAAATATGACTATATTCAATAGTTTGGGATCAAAATGAAATATTTTATCAAAATTTAGGACCAATTTGAACATTTTGAAGCATAAAGGACCAAAATAAACATTAGGACATACATGTAGGACCAAAATGACCCTTTGACCAATTATATATTCGTTGTAGGCTTAAGTGCACTTTTGGTCCCATAACTATGACAAAGGTTTCATTTTGGTCCCATAACGTTTTTTGTTACAATTTTGATCCCATAACTATGACAAAGGTTTCATTTTGGTCCCATAACTTTTTTTGTTGCAATTTTGGTCCCATAACTATGACAAAGGTTTCATTTTGGTCCCATAACTTTTTTTGTTGCAATTTTGGTCCCATAACTTCTCAAAAGGTTCTACCGTTAGTCCCTTGGTGAATTCCATCCATATTTAGCCGTTAAGTATGACGTGGCATAGTAACTAGGATCATGATGTGGCAAAATAAGATGAAGTGGACTGAAATAGGATCTATATGCAACATATTAAAACTTATCTATACCCAACCACAAAATATACAAAGAGTGATACTGACAGGGACCAATCTGGTGGGGAAGAAGAGACTTCAAGCAGAAGGCACCGACGAAGACGATGGGATCCTCAGCCAGAATCGAACGACCAAAGCGGCGGCGACAGCGAATCGGGAAGCGAAACGAGGAAGAGGAAGTCTCGTTGGGCTGACGAGGAAGAGGAAGTACCACTCTTTGTATATATTGTAGTTAGGTATAGATAAGTTTTAATATGTTGCATATATATCCTATTTCAGTCCATTTCATCTTATTTTGCCACATCATGATCCTAGTCACTATGCCACGTCATACTTAATGGCTAAATATGGATGAAATTCACCAAGGGACTAACAGTGGAACCTTTTGAGAAGTTATGGGACCAAAATTGCAACAAAAAAAGTTATGGGACCAAAATGAAACCTTTATCATAGTTATGGGACCAAAATTGCAACAAAAAAAGTTATGGGACCAAAATGAAACCTTTGTCATAGTTATGGGACCAAAATTGCAACAAAAAAAGTTTTGGGACCAAAATGAAACCTTTGTCATAATTTTGGGACCAAAAGTGCACTTAAGCCTTCGTTTTATTTGAAAAGATAAAATTCGAGAGAGGCATGATTTATAATCCGTCTTTCATCCTCTTCTCTAGTACATTTAAATAGAGCAAAACTTATATCAAATTCTTTATATCCTTGCTATCAAGTTCTCCAATCGATATTTGACATGATACAAAAATTTTATTTACGACCAATCATGTAGAGAGAGAATATTAAATACCACTTTTTGCTATGACCAATCATTGAAGAGAGAGAGTGTAATTAAAACTTGTGATTGAAGGAACTTGATAGCAAGGATATAAGGAACTTAATATAAGTTTTTTCCTTTAATATACTGCAAATTCAATAATTTTTAAAAGGCAAAAATACCTCTGGTATTCTAAGATTATGAGTTACGTATGAGTTGTACTACCAAATTTTTTTGTAGTTAATTGTACCCTCAATTTTTTCCTAAGATGCATGGATACTGACACGTACACGGGACACGACACGGACACGAACACACTGACACGCAAGAATCTTAAAATTATATGACACGACACGACATATATTTATATATAAAAATAATTAAAAATCCATAATTTTTTATGAAAATTTAGCAATATCTATTCATAATATATGTCATATGTGATATTATTTTCTATTGTTTGTCATGATAAAGTCACAAAAAATTAATTTTATATTTTGAAACTTATGAATATGTGTTGTGTGGGTGTCGTACAGGTGTCGAACACAGACACGTATCTGACACGGCGACACGCTATCAAAATAAAGTGTTCATACTTCATAAATTTTTTCACATTTAAGTCAATTATACCTCAATCGGCTCTACACAAAATTTTGAGGTGTATGATCTACTGACCGTCATTTTTAAAAAATATACTATCGATATCGACACCTAAACAAACTAATTAATTTGAGGTATTAATATAACAATTGACTTTCACTCGAACATTTAATATACTTTAAATTCAATCATTTTATTAAAATATATATATTGATATCGACACCTAAACAAGCTAAAGATTGAGGCATTATTAACTATTGACTTTCACTTCCCTTCTTCTCTTTGTTAGGAATAAATTAATATTATTATTATTATTATTAATGTTAGTAATTCAAAAATTAGGGAGTAGTTGAGCTCTTGACCGAGTCTTGGGGAATTGATTTTATTTTGATTATTGTGTTTATTTAATTATGAGTTTGTTAGCAAGGAGTAGATTTTAGGATGATTATTTGAATTATCTTTTCTGTTATTCTCACAATATGTTTGAGATATGTTTCAGATTTGTGATTATTTTTAGAAGATTTGATTAGGATTTTTTAGATATTTTGAATTCATGAGGGTATTTGCTTATTGAATAAGATGGAATGAGTTCCCTAAAAAAAAAAAATCCTAACAGTGGTATCAGAGCTTTAGATCCTGAGAGCTTGTGAGGTAGAGTAGCACATATCTCACATATTGAGATGATGTTGCTATAAGGAAGTCTCTGCACAAGAAATCGTTGAAGAAGAGAGCCACTGAGATTCCAAATGGACACAAGCCAATGCTATTGTTTTGTAGCCTCTGAGGTTCATAAAAAGAGTACAAGCTCCAATAAAGATTTGAGTATTTTGGAGAGATAGTGCTCCGGTGGAAAGATGGTGACAAAGTGCACCATTGGAAAAATGATGACATAATGCATCATTATGAAAAGTTAAAGAATTCTACTAGAAGGAGGAACGAATCCTCATAATTACTTCAAAGATTTGAAACTTGATGTCGAGAAATTGCAAGAGCTTGGTGAAAGAATCGGCTCGAAGAATATGAGATAAGAATGTTGCACAAGAAGGAAGAGAAGAAGTGAACGGTGTACAAGAAAGAAGAGTAGAAGAAGTGGATCTTTTGTGAGAAGCTTACAAAATTTGATGTTTTTGGAGAGATGGTTCTCGAAATAGGTTAATGATGAGAAAGTGCATCATTGAAGCTTCGAAGAAGTGATCCATGAACAAGTTGAAGAGTTATATAATTAAACTGAATTTTCTTGTGAAGAAATTTCAGTTTAAGGGAGGAATTGTTGGGAATTAATAATAATAATATTATATTATTATTGGAAGCATGAATCTGTTGCATCAGATTTGAATTTTAGAGATTTAGTTTGTTTTGAATTAGTCATATATATGAGTTAACTCGTGGGTACATAATTTTAGGGATAAGTAATTACTTTATTGTAATTATGTGTATTTCCTCTATAAAAGGAATCTGATTTGTACCTATCATCATGGAGCTATGAATTAAGAAAAGTTCATGGGAAAAAGAAAAGCAAAGTTCATGAGAAAAAAGAAAATTCAGATTCATGCTTCCAATAATAATATAATATTATAGAGAGTAAATTAACAACTAAATTCCTAAAAGATTACTGATTTTACAATTTGGTTCTTAAAATATTGAAATACACAATTTAGTTCTTCAGAAAACAAATTAAAATAGTATACTTATATTAGTCTTTTCTATAAACTAAAAAAGCGATATATCATTAAGTTCATTAAGGGACTTATGATGCATATACTATTTGCTTCTTTCAAAAAAAAAAAGTGTATATTTCAATCCTTCAAAGTTAAATATCGAGTTGTTAACTCAATTATCTTCCAGGGACTAAATTATATACATACTTACCGGCCAACGGCTAGCCCTATCAAGCTGAGAAGCACCTTGGTGAGCCAAGTCGAAGTAGAATCTTGCCCTTGTAATCTGTTGTTTCATGAAGTTTTTCCATCTTTCTGTTACCTTCCTTGAAAAAACATCATCCTCACTTAACCCAAATGAGGCAAGTTCATCTTGGGGAAGGTAAATTCTGCCTCTTGCTGCACTGCATGTGTATATATATATATATATATATATATATATATATATATATATATTACCAAAATAAATAAGCAGAACGAGTTTCATGAATATATATATACAAGGAAAATTAATTATCGGTATGGTCCTTATAGTTTACCTAAATTTTTAATTTAGTCCCTACAATTTTTTTTGTTAAAAAAAGTCTTTATACTTTATAAATATTTAGGTTTTAGTCTTTAATATTTAAATTATCCATACTAGAGGTAATAGTTATTTAGAGCTAACTAAAATAATCAATAATAACATGAAAGTTTAATATTACATTTTCAAACTCATTATTGACCTTGCTAATTTTAGTATTAATATTTGGTTAAATTTCATTTTTTTATCCAATATATTTTGGTCAGGTTTCATAATTATTGGTCTCATATCTTTGCAAAAGATTTTACATTAATATTGTGGGATTAACGATGAAACTTCTTTCAAATATTTGAGATCAAATTTGCACACAACAAAAAAAATATGAGACCAATTTTATACTTGATCGAAAAATATGAAACCAAAAAGTGCAACAAAAAAAACATACGGGACCAAAAGTTCATTTTGGCCTTAATATTTTTATTAAAAAAATAAATATTAACATAGAATGAAAATTGATTTCTTTTACAAATTTGTTTTTTAAAAAAATTGTATTTCACATAATTAAGTATTAATGACTAAAGTATAAATTATTAATTTACAAAATTGTATTTCACATATATATATATAGGCCAAAGTCCTATTTTGGTCCCCCAGTTATACTCAGTGTTCCAAATTGGTCCCCCAGTTATTTTTCGTTCCATATTGGTCCCCCAGTTATGCAAATTTGACAAAGTTGGTCCCTCTAACAGTTTCCATCCATTTTTCCGTTAAAAAAAAAAGCTAAAATTGATTTTTAACTCCTAAAAGTTTAAATTTTTTGCATTAAGGACCTTTTTCTCTATAATTAATAGAACCAAAATGTAAGAAAGAAGAAATACATGGGGGTTTTAGTTTTTTTTACACAAAAAACACAATTTCCCTCTCTATCTCGTCTCTCTCTCTCTTCATCTGCCAAAAGTTTCAACACCAAAATTAAAGAAACTGCCTCGTCCTTTTAACGGAAAAATGGATGGAAACTATTAGAGGGACCAACTTTGTCAAATTTTTGCATAACTGGGGGACCAACATGGAACGAAAAATAACTGGGAGACCAATTTAGAACACTGAGCATAACTGGGGGACCAAAATAGGACTTTGGCCTATATATATAAATATATATACACACACGTGTGTGGGTGGGTGTGTTTGTCCTTTTCAGGTTAATAAATTAAACTATAATCCCAAATTTAAAAAAAAAAAACTTGTTTAGTTAAACATAGATTATAGAAGAGATCGATCATCAAAATATATATATACATAGGTTAAAGTGTAAATTTGGTCTCATATATTTTACTGAGTTACCAATTTGGTTTTGTATCTCTTTTTGTTGCTCTTTTAGTTTCATATCTTTGTAAAAGGTTCCAATTTGGTCCCATATCATTTTTTATCCCATATCTTTTGGTTAAGTTGAAGAATTGGTCTTTGCAAAATGATCAATTGTTAGTTGATCCTTTTGCAAATATATGAGACCACTTCTGCACCTGACCCAAAGATATAGGTAGGACCAATTATGTAATTGACTCAGAGATAGGAAACCAAATCTATATTCCTAACCCAAAGATATGGGACGCAATGCGTAATAAAAAAAGATATAAGACCAAATTAGAAACTTAGTAAAAGATATGGGATCAAATTTGGTATAGTAGTTAGAGATAATCTTACTCCTCGCCGACATCTCTAAGAATGTTAGTGAGCTGATTTGCAATACCCAAGTTCAATGCTGCATCATATACCCTTTGAGCAGGCATGACTGAGTCTGATGCAATTCCCATTATAGGAACACTCATTAATCCAACTGTTCCAGCCACGTAGTAGCAGTAAACATATAACTCTTTGAAATTTTTGTATCGCTTTTTCCTTATGTCCATTCTCATCCCTTCTATCATATCCTTGAAAGGCTATCAATCAATAATACAAAAAAAAAAACAATTAGAAGAACAAGAAAGAGAGAGAGAGAATTGGTCTTCAATTAAAAAATTCAAATAAGTCAAAATTATGGCGAAATTGCAATTTAGGTCTTTATCTTTTTTATTCAGTTCTATATCTTTTAAAAGGAGAAAACCAACTTTTTGGTCCATGAATTGTTACTGAATCAACGATTTAGTCCCTGAATTGTAAGACAATGTGAATCCGTCCTTGAATTTCACACTATTGCCAACCTTTTGGTTCTTGAATTGTAGGAAAATACGAATGAGCCCCTAAATTTAACACCACCGTCAACTTTTTGATCCTTAAATTGTAGGAAAATACAAATTAGTACTTAAATTTTAAAGCATAGTCAACCTTTTGGTCCCTGAGCTATTAACCGTTGTGGATCTTTACACCACAGTCAGGGACCCAAAGGTTGATGGTGGTGTAAAATTCAAGGACTGATTCGTATTTTCCTACAATTCAAGGACTAAAAGGTTGATAATGATGTAAAATTTAGGGACTAATTCGTATTTTTCTACAATTTAGGAACCAAAAAGTTGATGGTGGTGTAAGATTCAGGGACTTATTCGTTTTTTCCTACAATTAAGGGACCAAATCGTTGACTCAATAACAATTCAAGGACCAAAAAGTAGGTTTTCTCTATTAAAAAGTTTTACTCTTCGGTCTCAACGACTAAATGTGACCATATCTTTCCCATTTCAAGTTCGATTGAGACGAGTTTGGAGCTACATGTTACTCTTGAAGGGTCTTTTCTTTGTCCAGTTGGAGCCGTCAACAAACAAAGTCAAATTAGGCTCTGAAAGTGGACCACTCATTTCATAGCCAAATGAGTAAAGTTGGTTATATCTCTCTCGTTTCATATCTGCTTGCGACAAGTTCAGAGTTATGGATTAATTTTGATGAGCCCTTTCTTTGCCCAATTAGAACCGTCAACAAATGAGATTAAATCAGGTCTGAATGTGGTTTTCCATAAATTTTCACATTTTGGTTCCAGAATCACTTTTAGCCCAGATTAATTTGACTTTATTTGCTTACGGACTCAACTAGACAGGAAAAAACTCATCAAGGGTAACACATAACTCTGAATTTGTTACAATCAGACTTGAAACGAGGGAGATATGGTCAACTTCAGTTTTTTTTTTTTGGCCAACTTCATATGACTAGCCTGGTCATTATCAAATTTTTTTAAAAAAATATTAAACTTTTATATTATAGCCAATATAATTATCTTAAGTTAAATAAATATTCATATGACAAACTTAAATATTAAGAACTAAAGCTTAAGTAATAACTAAAGTTAAGAATTTTAAAAAACATATATATGTATATAACTAAAGAGAATAAATTAAAATTTTGGGTAAACTAGATATAGGAATCAAATAATTACTTTTTTATGTAATAAACAAATAAAATATCTTTCAATTGCATATATTAGTCACCTTAATGTCCAAAGGAAACTTGGAGACAGTATGAGCAAGAGCAGCATCAAGCATATCATAAGGATGACCATTGAAAATGTCATCAAGTCTTTCTTCCCACCTATCAAGAACAGAAGAGCTCATATACTCCGCATTAGGACCATCAACTAGTTCATCTGTCCTCCTGCACCAAACTGCATTTACAAATAATTTTATATATATNCATCTCCAGAAAATTTAACTTTTTTGTATTAAGGTCATTCCCTTTTGTAATAAAGCAAAATTATTGGGAGATGAAAGTTAGTCTTTTTTTTTCCCTTTTTTAACAGAAAAAGTGGATGGAAAAGAGTCAGGGACTAACGGTAAGACTTTATAAAAACTTGAGGGACCAAAACAGAACGGAAAAAACTTGAAGGACCAAAACGGAACTTTGAGCAAACATGAGGAACCAAAATAGGACTTTGGCCCATTAATATATATATATTCACACACAAGTGATAGTTTATTGGCCAAAGTGTACTTTTGGTCCCATAACGTTTACTCAGGTTTCAATTTAGTCTCATAACAATTTTTGTTGTATTTCTTGTCCCATATCTTTTGCTCAAGTTACAGATTTGGTCCTATGTTGTACTTTTGGTCTCATATCTTTGGGTCAGGTTGTAGAATTGGTCCCATATTTTTTGGTCAAGTTGCGAGATCGGTTAATATCTTTGGTTTAAGTGCAGAATTAGTCTCATATATTTGGGTCAGATGAGACTGACAGTGAAAGTTTTTATAAAGATTTGAGACCAATTTTTCAACCTGACCAAAAGATATGGGACCAAAAATGATACGGGACCAAATCTACCACCTTAATAAAAAATATGAGACCAAAAGTAAAACAAATAAAAGCTATGAGATCAAATTGAGAAATAAGCAAAAGTTATAGAACTAAAAATAATCTTTGACCAAATTTATTTATTTCACGACTATCGTACCTATTATGAAAAGAGTTGATAAGAAGTGAGGGATCAAGTTAAGTGGAGGATTATATAATTAGATATAGAAGTGGCTATCAAGGTCAAAACTTGGTGCTAAATTTTTACTTATTTCAAATTGGTCTGACATGTTTTAATAGTTTCTTAAATTGGTCCCAAACCACTGAATATGTGATCATATGATCTCTTGTTTCAAGTATGAATGCAACGAATTCATAATTAAATGTTGATTTTGAAGAGTATTTTTTCTATTTTGTTTGGGCCATTAACAAACAATGTCAAATAATTAGATCTCAAAAGTGTATCGCTAATTTCACAATAAAACAAAGTTGATCATATATCTTTTGTTTCAAGTCTGAATGCAATGATTTTAGAATTATTTGTTAACTCTTGAAGATATAGGTATTGGACCAATTTGAGAAAATATAAAATATGTAGGATCAATTTGAAATAAATAAAGCATTTAGGACCAATTTGAAATCTACCCCATATGCTTGAGTCCAATTTGAAGTTTTGACCGCTTATCAATGAGAAAAGCTGTTTAAAGGAAGAATGAAACTATAGAAGCTCGAGCAACCTATTACGCTGTATGATGTTTTTTTAAGAGCAAAGTGTAAATTTGATCTCATATCTTTTGCTCAGTTCTCAATTCGGTTCTATATCTTTTTTTATTCAATTTTTGGTCTCATATCTTTAGGTCAGGTCCCAATTTGGTCTCATATCTTTTTTTGTTGCAGATTTAGTCTCATACCTTTTGGGTCTATTGTAAATTTGATCCTATATCTTTGTATCAGGTGTAGAAATTGTTCAATATCTTTGTAAAATAATCAATTAACGATTGAACCTTTTGTAAAGATATGAGACTAATTCTGCAACTTAACCAAATGATATGAGACCAAAAGTGTAACAAAAAAAATACAAGACCAAATTGGGGACTTAGCAAAATATATGGGACCAAATTTACACTTTGACCTTTTTAAAAAAAATGATACAATAATAAATATCTATAAAATTAATTTTATGTAAGTTATATAGATAGTGAAAATGACTCTGGTTCAGTAGTTTCTTACCATAAATTGCCCATATGGCTTTCTGTCTTTCCTCCGTCATAAGCAAAGTTCCTATTAAATGAGTAAAGACGGTCTTACAAAATTATACAATAAATTATAAATTAGAATGAGGTTAGATAAATAACATGTTGCACAATAAATATAAATACATATAAACAATTAATAATTGCGTTGATAGTTTTGATTTGCAAACAAAGGTTAACTCAGTTGGTAAAGAGTCGACTCATAACTCACAAAGTCGTGAGTTCGATTCTCACCGTTGATGTGAGGATTTTGTTGGTAGACCATCTGTAAGTACCTCTGTAAGCTCTCATAGAGCCTAGAGGCTTGCCATTACTTTGGTGAGCCACTCCCAACTAACCTAAACTTTTTTCTCACCTAAACATGTTGCACAATAAATATAAATACATATAACCAAATTATAATTGTGTCGATAGTTTTGATTTGCCAACAAAGGTTAACTTAGTTGGTAAGGAGTCGACTCATAACTCACAAGGTTGTGAGTTCGATTTTCACTGCTAATGAGAGGGCCTTGTTAGTAGGCGATCTGTAAATACCTCTCTAAGCTCTCATAGAGCCTGGAGGTCTGCTCTGACCTTGGTGAGCCCCGAGGCTCAACTCACCTAAATGTTTTCTAAAAAAAAATAATTGCGTCCATAATAAAGCTCATTAAGAGACATTGCAACTAAAGAGATAATTAAATATATATAGAGGGTTAAGGGTGATTTTTCCATGAATTGCAATCATTATAGTCTTTTAGTATATTAATGATTGAATTTATCAACAAATTTGAGTACTTTTTTATTTTTTAAAGATAAAATTATATTATTTAATATTTAGAATATGTCGTTACAATTTACAATAAACTTTTATGTTTTATAGGATATTAATTTAAATTTAACAATTTTTCAATATCAATTGCGAAGTAGGATATAACACAAATTTTAATTAAGATCTTCAATTAAATAACTTGTAAGTTGTAAGTACTAAGTAAGGTTATCAAATTTGAGAATTTTAATAAATTTTAAGCGTAGATTGTAAACTCGTAAAAGTTTATTTGTATAAATAACAATATTGTTAAGTCATTATATGTCATTGACTTACTTTTAAATTTAAATAACACGAAAAATAAATTCTTTATATATATATATACATATATTTATATATTAAAATTCAATAACTATTAAGTTTAGAAATTTATTTGTACAATTTATTTGTAAAATTTATTAGTATCAATTGTACCACCAAGCAATTTATTTGTACATATATAAACATGAAATTCTTGCTTAATTCAATAACTATTTAATAAAATTAAGCAAGAATTTCATGTTTATATATGTACAAATAAATTGCTTCAAATAGACAGTTGTCACGTTCTTATGAGCCACTTTTAAGTTTAGAAATTTACGCATATAACTATATTTAATTTCTTATTAAGTCAATCCACAATATTTTCTTTTACAATTTTTTTTCGGTTAAAACCTTCTTATACAAATTTGACAAAACTAGATCTATAGTCCACTTATTAACTAGAGATGGGATAAATTAAAACTTGTTTTGAGCAACCATATTTACAATTATATTTTTCAGAGATTAATTAATATCACAATTTCATCTTTTTTACATAGGCTGTAAAATATTTTAATGATTAGTCATTAACAAAATATTTCTAAGCTACGTGTACAATAAAGAAAAGGCAAAAGCATTATTTTTGTCCCTAAATTTTTTCATCAGTTTTAATTTTGTGCATAATGTTTATTTATTATCAATTTAGTCTCCAAATATTTCACAATTTGGTCAATTTTATCTTTTGACTAAATTCTTTCAATATTTTAACGACTTACTCTTCGTATATTTCAATCTGATATCTTTTTTTATGGGCTAACTAGTGTACCATTTTAATTTTTTAGGGACTAAAAAATATACCATTTTGATATTTCAGGGACTAAATGTGCATTTTAATCTTTCAAAAATTGAATTGTCAACTTGATGATCTTTTACGGACCAAATTTGAATTTTTTTTTCCTTCAAATTTTACATCACATGTCATTAGCCACGTATAATCTGTTGCTAATATTTGATTAACCTTAAAAAAAAATATGATAAAATCGATCTAAGATATGAAACTTTGGAGACAATGAGTAATTGACAATAAACAAACATTAAAGACGAAATTAAAAATAAAAAGTTTAGACATGAAAAAAGTACTTTTGTAAAAAAATAAAAAAAAAGGAAAAAAAAAAGTGGAAAATAAATTTTGTACCTAGATAGAAGGTCTTGGCATATTCAGCACATATCTCCCTGCAACTTTGATAAGCTTCATTGATAAAACTAGGCTGAAACTGTGACTCTTTGCTGCTAATAAGACTTTTAGTTCTGAAATTATTAGCAGTCTGAATCTGAGACTGCCTCTCCACAACTTCATCAACATGTAAATCAGCAAGTAGATTTAAAGGAAAGACTTGTTCATCAGATGAAATCTCTGCAAAATTATTACTCACTGCTTTTCTTTCCTTATTGCTATTGTTATTATGAGGAGCCATGGTCACAAATTCAGCTCTTATAATTGTAAAAAATCTTTTAGTACCATTTTGCAATTTGGCTTTTTTGTTGCTTCTTCCACTATTGATGATCATGGAAGAAGGCTTTACTACTGCAAGAGAAAAACTCATCATCTAATTAATCACACACTCATTCAAGGTTTACAAACTCTGTTTATAATTATATATCATCATCATCATCAACTAATTCCTCTTGTCTTTTATGCTTCTTTGAGTTAATTATATTAAAGGCTAAAATACACTTTTGGTCCTATGATTTTTCCTCAGGTCTAACTTATGGGACCAAAAGTCGGGATGAGCAAAATACCTAAATCCAATGGGGACTTTAAAATTGTATCCTATGGGTCTGGACCCAAATCCAACCTTAATGGCTCCCGAGTTCGGGTATGGTGGTATCCTACCCATACCCTACCAATAATAATAAATATTTATTTTTATATATAAAAAATATAACACTTGAACACTTTTTATTGAAAAAATATTGAATATTTCATAAATATTGAAATATTTTATTAATTCATTCATATTTATGGTTTATTGTATTATATTTAGTAGTTATAGATATGAAAAGTTAGATGAACTATGTCAATAAAAAATAATTTATTTTTAAAAGTTCTCTGGATGGGTCCAGGTCTGAGTATGTGGATTAGACTGCCTAGTGGCTAGTGGGTATAGAGATGAGGATTGATTTTGATACCCGCTCATATCTTGGTCCACATCCGGGGGGTTATAGTATTGTACTCATACCCTACCCATGATCATTCCTAACCACAAGGGCTCTTTTTTAGTCCACTTGCCTAGTCAGCCTGCCACGTCAGATTTGACGGTAGAAGTTGGACAAAATTCACAATGACACTAACAGTGGAACATTTTGCAAAGTTATGGAACTAAATTGAAGTTTGAGTAAAACTTATAGGACTAAAAGTGCAATTTGAGCTATATTATATATTATTGGAGGGTTTTTATTATAAATTTTAAGTTTGATTTGGACTGCCGACAAATGAAACAATGGAAATAGTACAATGCAGACACATCAGGCATTTAAAATCGTTTTTGTTTGTACTAATTAAACTAGTAATACTTACTTTGTGGCTAAAATATAAAGTAATAAATGTTGAGACGTACAAGGAATAATGACTAGTTAAGATTAAAAATAACTTTTGACTGTTTGATTTTCTGAAGTTTACAAGAAATTATCTTGTTATCAGGTTTTGGCTTGTACCTCCTAATAAGTCATGAGCATCTTCCTCTGGTCATTGTTTTAAGAAATGGACAAGATTTATAAGAATAGTTTTTATTATTATGATGGGTTTATTGTAGAATTAGTCCTATATCTTTGGATCAAGTGCATAAGTGGTCTCAAATCTTTGTAAAATGATCAATTAACAATTAATCATTTTGTAAAGATATGAGACCTAACCTAAGCAAAAGGGGACCAAAAATGATATGAGACCGAATTGAAGCTTTTTGCAAAGATATAAAACCAAAAGTGCATAAAAAAAATATGCAAGACCAATTTGAAAACTTAGCAAAAAATATAATCATGATTTTTAGAATCTGTTTTGATTATAATCATAATAAACATGTTCGTTTCCGTTTTTTTCCTGATTCAATTATAATCATGATTTTTTAATAATCAAACACACTCAATTACACTTATACCCCTATACATAAACCTATAATTACCTATACTCTAATACATTCAACCACCAATCACAAAGGGCAAAATGGTTTTTTACCAGAATGAGGGACCATGTTGTACATAATCATTGTGACCTGGGGCTGAAATGTGAATTTGGGCAAAATTTTTCATTCTCAAATTACAAATACGTCCTAAATTTCACTCCTCCGTCGTCCGCCGTCCGATTATGTTAAACCCACAATCTCTCTATACTCCGTCGTCCGCCCAATTACTAGCCTCCATCATCATCTCTGGCGACTCCGTCATCATCCCTCCTCATCTTCTCAAACGCACAATTAATCCCATCCTTAACACAAATAATGAACCGAGGAAGCTACGAGTCACGCGCCTACGCAGTCCTCTTGGTAAAATCAATAATCCAAGTGGCGAATCCGATGCACCACTTGTTCAACCTAGACCCAGAGTTATTCGTGGAATTAGTACAAATGTTGAAAGAGCAAATATCAGAGCAAGCAACAAAGGCGACGCTGCAAGTACTAATCCAATTGTGCGAATTGGGGAGAAACAGGAAGAAAGCGGTGAAAGCAGGAGGAGTGTGCGTATTGGTGGAATTGATGATGGAAGAAAGCAAGGAGAGGAAGAAGAGTGAGATGATGATGGTGGTGTTGGAGATGATGTGTGGGTGCGCAGAGGGAAGGGCGGAGTTGTTGAGTCACGCGGGGGGATAACAGTGGTGTGTAAGACGATACTTCGGGTGTAGAGCGTGGCGAATGAGAGGGCAGTGAGGATAGTGCATTGTTGGGAATCCAAGGGCGCCTAAGGCAGCGGAAGCATGTAAAATTAAAAAAACTTAAAGAAACAAAAACGCCTAGGTCCAAGAACTCCCAAACGGATCCGCTAGCTGAATTTAAAACTTTTGGTTAAGTGGTATACCTCAGAGTTTTCAATCGCTTTAGTTGAACGGGGCGTTCCCAAGAAGTCCACTTGACGCGTCCTTCCTCCGCCGGTAATCCACACGAACAGTTTGGAGATGCCTAGGTGCTAGCCTCCTTCACTTCTCAAGTGAATCTGGAACCTTTATCTACGGGTGTTCTTTTGAATTCAAGAACCCTTCTTGAATGTCCAAGAACTTGATGGCGCCTTGACCAAGAACTCTTCTTGATCTCACACAACCTTCCACAATATTAACTCTTAATATTGCGCCACTTTCTCTCTCTAGGAAAGCTAGGTTGCGATTTTCTTTCTCTCTCCTCACCAAGAGAAAATCGAATTTTCTCTCTAAGGAAAACTAGGCTAGTCGACTTTTCTACCTATGTGCATGAGGCTCTCACCTTTTGTGATTTCACTCTTAAGAATCTAATTCTCAAGTTTGTGAATTCTCTCTCTAGATGAAAATCGAAATTCTCTCTCTAGACTAGGCTTTTCTCTCACTTATCAAAGAATCAAATTCTTCTCTAAGTCCTATTTCCAAGTCGACTTAAGGCTTGTATTTATAGGGTCTGGGGATTTTGATAATCATAATTTTGGTTAGACCTAAAATCATATAATTATCAAATTATAATATTATGATATCCTAATATCATAATTTTAGGACTTGATTTCCTATTTAAAATATTACCTTAATATTAAAATAGGAATCAAAATGCAATCTTGGAGAATCAATTTGGAAGATCAAATCTTCCCAAATCTCTCTCTCCTTCCATGCGCCAACCTCCCCAATTTTTGTGGGAATTTAATAAATTAAAATAACTAACTAACTCTTAGATAGTTATAACTAATTTGTTATATCCCAACAATATTGAATTAAAGAATTCCCAGAATATCTTTAAGTCAATCTCTCCAAGTCTCAAACTCTAGATAATTGAATTAAAATATTACATTAATATTTAAATCCAATTGGACCCAAAATTTCGACTTGCCCTATAAGTCATGAATTAAAATATTACTTTAATATATTTAATTCATCCATTTGAAATCTAGATCAAATCTCATTTGAATTTCAAATTTCAAGCCATGACTTTAATTAATAAAACATTTTTATTAATTAAATTCCTTTAATAATTTGAGGCGCCAACCTCATCCTACTTGGACCTAATATTAGTGAATTTAATAAATTAATAATTTCCTAACTCTTAGGAAAATTATCTAATTTATAATTCCCCTAATATTATAAATAGGAATATAATTGTAAATAGCCTAATCCAATTATCTATT
>QANZ01017357.1:0-10120 GCA_003254925.1 Chamaecrista fasciculata
AGTATAAGGAACTGTCATACTTCCTCTGGAAGCTTTTCAAGGAATGGATTTTCAGGAAAAGATTTTAAAGTTTCCAATTCACCCCCCCCCTCTTGGGATATTTTCACTATCTTATTTTCTAACAATATCCAAATTGAAAATCAGGTTATCAACGGATAAAACAATTAAATATATTTTAAAAAATACCAAACTACTAAGAGTTTAAACCGTAAATACACTTAAAAATTTTAATGCTGATCTATTATGCAGCAAAAAAATCTTCATCAAGCTAAGGAATCTAGCTCGATTGCCCCGCACCATATTCATGAGGGAAACCTGTGTATGGTACTGATAAGAGTTAAGAGAACAAATTTAAGAAATTAAGAAAGGACTAAACTTAGATTATTATATAAGACTTTTAATTTTATATTTTTGTATTATAATGTTCCTCAATATAAGTCTTTTTCATTAAGAAATCCAAATCTACCACCAGCATGTCCTTCTCATTGAACAATGAACACCGCAGGTACTGGATGATTTCTGAAGCATTCTTTTACGGAAAAGACTCATAACAGTTCCTGATATAGGTGTGTCAACCAGAATATTTGGCTTTTTGTTCCCTAATCACATAAATACTTTAATTCAATGTAAATTGTAAAGTATCTCCTTCTTACCAAAACAATAAACATTTTGCTTTTGTTTCCACCAAGAATATGCAATGACAACACCAGTCACTCCATCCTGCATCCTTTGCTTCTTTTTCTGGGTGGGGAAACCTTTGTGTTATGACATTATTGGCTTTTTCTTTTTCTTTTCTAAAGGCAACTCAAAATGAAACAAGATAGGTCCATTTTAAAATTCAAATCAAGGGCTGCAAATAATCGAATCACATGGCCTCCTTTACAAATTAGTGACACGATTAAGGATGACACTTTTTAGGATTAAGATGCCATCTTTATCTTTTTCTTTATATTTTGCATGACAGATATCATGCCTAGGATTTCCATAGCCATATAATCTATTCCCATCCAAGAAATTATTAGATATATCGATAATTTGTACAATGCAATCCATCATGTCTGAGTAGATTATTACCATACATTATATGATTTTTAAGAATTATTTCTATCTTCATCCCCTACAAGCCATGTGAAAGTAAGCTAATTTTCAGGGTGTTTTGCTCCACTGCTCCCCCACACATAGACATTAGTGGAATTAATTAACATGGACATGATTGAATTGATGGTCGTGGGATCATCTTCCTGTGCTTTTTCTCCATCCTAACAAAGTTAAATTAGATTTGTAATTATCACACATAATTAATTGGCTAATACCTTTTTCGGCCAAAAAAAATTTGGCTAATACCTTTACCCAAAGTCACCACTTTTAGTAAAAACTCTTACAATCCTAAAAATCTGTGGTTAAAGTTTTGAGCTCTGGATTACCATAATCTGGGTATGACGCCAACCATACAAATGATTTTTTAAAAAAAAAATATTAAAATTTGAAATAAAAACCACGTTTTGTTTTTTATAAAAAAATAAAATAGAGCACGTTAAAATCAAGAAACACAGATCAGGATTACGCGGTTTTTGATCTCATCTTTCACCTGCTTCTCCTGCTTGCGTCCAAAGACGAAAACGTCAAGAAAGCACAGTGGTCGGCGCATTCACCGAATCTTTTAGCCTCGTATGATTATGAAGATTAACTTTATGAAAATTTATGTAATTTAATAATTATAATTTACTTTATACGATTTCTCGTCGTTATCTTCTCCAATTGCCCGAAGGCTCCCTTGTTTATTTATATATAGTGGTCTAGCATCTCCTTCTTTGTGACTGTGTATGCGAAACTCTTTGTTTGGTCTCTTCGCGATCGAGGAAATTTTGCTCAGGTTATCTTCAATTTCAATTTTACCAAATTCCCATCTCCGTTTTTACTGTTTGGTTACTTAGAAAGTGTTGGAATTGGAAATCGAAGGAAAATGGAAAGTCTTTCCCTTTCTTTATGATTCCTCGCGAGTGATCGGTTTCCTTTCCAATTTTCATGCCTCTTTACTCTGAAACTTGCACTTTTCTGTAGCTGCACGCAGATTAACAGTTCTGAATTATCAGTTTTCTTGTATATATTATATTTTCTGCCATTTTCCTGAACTTCTGTTTTTCCCTATAACAGGAAACAATCTGATAGATCTCTTATCAATTTTTCTTTTTTCATTTTCCTCTGCTTTTATGGCACAGATAAAGAACAAGGATCAGAGTGAAACTGAGAAGATGGCATTAGTATCTGGAGGAGGAAGCTCTACGTTAAACCCTAATGCTCCTCTTTACATTCCTGCTGCATTTCGTCAAGTGGAGGATTTTTCTCCAGAATGGTGGCAGTTGGTGACAAAGTTCACATGGTACCATGACTATTGGCTCAACCATCAGGATCAGGAAGGCTTTTATGAATTTGATGCCAATAATGCTGCTGATTTGCTGCCTGATACATTTGATCTTGACGCTGCTGAAGAAGAAGATCTTTTGTTGATGGAAGCTCAGCTTGAGGATTTTATTCAGTCTTCTCAATCTCAAGGTAAGAAAAGAAAGTTTAATGTACTGAACTAGTGAACCACAGATTAGGAGAAAATTGAAATGCATAATAATCTTATATTTGTGTGTTACATACTTCAGAGAAAACTGGGTTCGTGGAAGAACAGCATGCGGCTTAGTTATCAACTGCATAAACCCCAGATGCAGCTTTCAAGTTTCAACACATTGATGGTTGCGGTCGTTTAGCTATTTACCATATTAATCTGTATCTTTAACTTCCTGTAATTTTTGTATAGGGGTTTCAAATTTCCGTCTTAGGAAGTAGGGGAAACGATGAATTTGTAAGTTTGATTTACTGAACTAGTGAACTACAGATATTGTAATTTGTATTAGCTACTACGAGTATTAAAATGAAAAAGAAAAATTTCCCATTTCTCTTTAGATTTTACCTGATTCACGATATGGATTGTTGAGGTTAGATCTTAACCCAAATACTTAACGTTGTGAGGCGGATGTATTAACTATTAACGTAAACGCATGTAAGATTCAATGAAGAAAAGGGTGAAATCATGTAAAACAGGGCAGAAAGCAATCAACAAATTAAATTTCATAAGAAACAAATTAATGAAGATTCATTCCTCACTCCTCACTATTCATCGAAAGTTGCAGGCTTCACTCCTGTATATTTCATCATCCATCCATTTAGGGAATCACAAGGTATCACAATCCAGGTAACATCACCAAACCAGGGATCATTCCAGTAAGCGTTAATGCTCAAGAGTCTACACATTAGCCAACTCAGAGGAAACAAATTCCCCCATTTTAAATTATAATTCCCGGGAGACCTATCAGTGTAATAAAATAGTTGAATTGTTTACAAATTATACACTACAAGAGAGGCACAGCAAACTATGCTAACAATTCTTGTCATGCAGGTACCTCTGCCACAAATTCTGTATCGTCTTCAAGCTTTTTCCTTCTTTGAGCTTCAAGTTTAGATTGGCTACCAAGAGCCTCAGAGATAGCTTTTGGTAACCAAAACCCAGGTCTTTCCAGGAAAGGGGCCCGGTCAAGAACTAAAGGCTCTCTCAGAGTTACTTCAATGCCATCATAGGTCCACAATGTCAGGGTTGCTTCACCTTTAAGACCCAAAGATAACCAACCCAAACCCGCTATTGCTATGTCGATGCTATTAACTTCCCAACTGGTTCCGGAGACTTTGACTTCCCTTTCTTGCCATGTGCCTAATTCAACCGTGCGGTCGTCGCCAATGGGTGGCTATGATAATAATAAAGCCACATAAAGTCAGATGAAACATGAACACCATGGCAAAGAGAGACTAAGAGAGCTTAACTTTGTTAGATACCATGGCAACTATATAAACACTGAAAACCAGGGAGCCTAATTTGCCACATTTCAAAAGTATCTTTGTCACATAAAAGAATTTATATAAAAGGTGAAATCCTGGAACATACACGCTATTTTCTGTGGCAGGCAATTTTCAGAATTAGCTTGATATTGCTCTCTTTTTAGTTTTAGAGAAGAAAGCAGAATTTAAAAGAGTAACATGGTGAATAGCATAAAATATCGATCAGTAACTCCAACAACAGAGATAGTTTTCCTGTAGTATATCAATACTGATGTTTCAACCAAGCCCATTATATCACATATAAATCAGCTTCAGAGGCTCCCCTTTCCCTAATTGAATTAAAAGCCAAAACTAGCCTAACCAGATATCTTTATCGAAAATATTTAAGTGTAAGCAAATTAAATATTAAATGAAGTGTAGATATCTAGCAATTTTTGTTATTAAAAGTTCACAGTAAAAAAGGATATAACAAAAATATTACTAATGCAGTATTATTTCAGACCATAATTGGTTTGGCAGGAGAAGAGGAAGGTGGTTACCTGCAATCTAATACCCACATGATTCTTCCAAATCTCATCCGCATTTTCTATTTTCCCCAAGTGAAGAGAAATATTAGGTGATGCCCAAACTGTGACGTATATTGTTTCAACAGAAGCTTTATTAAGGTCAAGTCTCATCAAGCCACCAACATGAACAGTCTGACCTACCTGTTTGTTCCAACCAGTACATTAGATTCTCAAAGCATCTCCATGATTGGAATATATGTATTTAACATTATAGGGGCACATGTTAGGGTTTCTTTTGATTGGTCAAGTGAGTTTTCAAACATTAAAAATTATCTTTTAAATGAATTTTCGTAGATTTCAAGATATGAGATGTTCTACTAACCAATCAGAAGAAACCTTAACATGTGCCCTAAGGGCACATGTTAGATAAATCCTAACATTTATATATGTAAACTGAAATAGCTCAAAAGCAGGAAAATTAAACTTGGCCATGAGCAGCAGGTCAAGGAAAAAGCATTAAAATTAATCTTGTTTACAACAATAAATAGCTCTCTATCCGTATTCTAGTATAGGAAGAACAAATGCAGATACCGCAGCTATGCAATAACTTGCATGCCTACTACTTGTACAAGTACTACTTTTCATTTGCATATATGCAAGGTCAGAGTCAACCAGGCAGCTTGGGCAGCAGCCTCATCCACAAAAAATAAACCAAATGCAATAATACTATAATAGATATCTTAGTTTCATTCCTGATACGTAGAGAGATTGGCCAGCATTTTTACATTTGTTCAGCCTCTTTGCTGGTTACTCCAGATTCAGAAAAATGTATTTTCAGTTAAGATCTTTAACACCTAGACATCTAAAGTTCCTTAGTTTCTCTCAGCTATTAGTTGTAGAGCTTGCAATATACATAATCCATGAAAGACAATAAAAGCAAGTTTTTGACAATTTACAGTAAGAGAACAGATATAGCAAAAAACGACTTGCCTTCATCCTATATGACCGCGGCCGAAGTTCCTTTCGTATCTCAACCATTTTTTGCTCATCCCTGTTCAATCTCATTGACATTAAATATGGATGCAAGAGACCTGGAGTGTCAAACATCTTAGCCTTTGCTGACAAGATTCCTCCAATTCTCAAGATCCCAAGCGTCGTCCCAGGAACTGGAGCTTCCGTGAGCTTTGTAACTTTGGCTCCTCCTTTCTTCGCAAATGCATTGATTAGAGTAGACTTGCCAGCATTTTGAGCACCAATTACCCACACATTCCCTCGAGGACCAGCCAATTCTTTTATGAATGACAGCAGATTCTTTACACCCAAATCCTTTCGTGAACTGACTAGATAAACCCCACTTAACTTGGGTGCTCCACCAGCCCTTGCTCTCTGCCTAACCCATCTATCTAACCTTGTAGGAGAGACTTGAGACGGAAGCAGATCAACCTTTGTGGCCACCAGAACAAGTTTAGGCAGCTTCTTGCTTAGCTTTGACTCGTCCTTGGTTCCTTCTATTGTCTTAAATAATGATTTTGCAGCTGTTCTGGGAAAAGAACCATCAAAATCAACACAATCCACTACCATGACAACGACACTAGCACTGCCGCTGCTAGAATGTTTCATCAACCGAGTAGTAATCAACCTATCAAAATCAAAATCAGGTATTAAATTCTCAGCCACTTGATTTTTCACCTGCCCATAATTCCTCAATGAATGGCACCGGGCACAAACAGTGACTTCCTCTTTTTCTTTCTCAGCCTCCCTAGCCATTTTCTTTTTCTCAGCTTTGGACACCTTCTTTTTCTTTGCCCTCTCCAGAATCTCCTCCGTAACGTTACCATACCCTACCCCTGCTGGTGTAAATCCATCCAACTCCAATTTATCATCCTCGTCCTCGAGTAATTTAGCTTCCCAGTCATCAGAATCCCAATCAAATTCATCTGTTGACCCCGCTTTGATTTTCTCGAGCTCATTTTCAATTTCATCCAAAAACTCATCATCGTCTTCATCCCCTTCTTCTATTTCATCATCGCCAAACCCTTCAAGTTCACTATCGTAGTCCTCATCTGAAATTTCTGTTGTTAGAAGTTTAACCTTCCTTTGTTGATAGTACCCAGGAAGGTTTGGGTCTTTATCTTGCATAAAGACTCCACAACCAGGGCAAATAGACCCAAGACTTTCATCTTCATCTCTACCCTCACTGAACACCGGGTTTCTACTGTCTTTCCTGGGAGTAATTTTCCCATAATTATTCCGATTTGTTTGAATGGTGGACTGATTCTTCAAGGCAAAACGAATCAATGGTGAAACCTTCTTAAAGCGTTTTCCAGTCTGTAGACGAAATTCTGAGGAGAAATATGTTCCAGGCAATTGAACGTCAGCAAGAGAAAAATATAGAGGTAGAGAGTAGAAGTAACAGGGTTAACGGGCTTACCTGTGAAATAGCGAAAGCGTGGAAGTGGATGCTCGTGTGTATTGATATCGCTGACAAGCTTCGAGCCAAGGTTAGTGGTAGTAGAAGGAGCTATTATCGTGGACATCAAGATAGCCATAGTTAGCTTCCAGGTCCAAAGCAGAGTATCACTGTGTTCTAGGAGATAAAATTTGATGATGCAACCGAGACTCGAGACTCGTGACTCGGAAGGTGAGTTAGTGACCAAAGAACTCGGATAAGTGGTTCACGGTCTGATGAATTCTAAAGTGACAAAATAAATAATGATTATTAATTATTTATAATATATTAAATATAAAAATTATATATTTTTATGGTGGACTAAATACATGTTAAACAATCTCATACTCATAAGTCATAATAATCAAATTCAATGTTTAAACTCTCAAATTTTAAATTGAACACACATAATTTTAAAGTTTAAAGGTATCAAATTCAAAGTTGAATGTCAGTAAATAAGATTACAACTCAACTCAAAATGTAGAAAAAAAACAATACAGAGACCAGGAAACGTGAGAGAAATAGGAGAAGGAGAATGGAAAGAATACCGTAGCAGATTTCGAGTCTTCGACGACACAACAGGGAGTTTCGAGTTTCGACAGCTCAGAGAAAATGTGGCAGCGGCGACGACGTTGACGGCAGAAAACATTCGCAGCAGAAGACGTCNCCATCAAGGTGAGAATGAGGAATCATTGTCAACTTGTCTCTAAACCAAAGAAACTGTGGAGAAGCAAGAGCTTTGGTAAAAAAATCTGCCAATTGCTGTGAAGTAGGAATGAATAAAGGTTGAAGAAAACCTTCCTTAAACTTGTTTCGCACTATGTGACAGTCGATCTCGATGTGTTTGGTGCGCTCATGAAATGTAGGATTGGCGATAATGTGTATGGCGAACTGATTGTCACACCATAAAGGTATGGGAAGCTGAAGTTTGATCTGAAAATCCTGCAAAATGTAAGAAATCCAAAGAAGCTCACAAGTAGTAGTACCCATACTACAATATTCCGCTTCACAGGAAGAATGCGAAACAGTGACCTGCTTCTTGGATTTCCAAGAAATTAAAGAACCACCAAGAAAAATGCAGAAGCCTGTAAGAGATTTGCGAGTAGTGGGGCAAGCTGCCCAATCACTATCACAAAAGGCAGATAGAGTATCACAGCTGCTGAATCGGGAGTAATGAATACCCATAGAGACAGTACCTTTGATGTATCTAACAAGAGCAATAGAAGTATTCCAATGATGTTGACAGGGAGATCCCACAAACTGACTGAGTTGTTGGACAGCAAATGAAATATCGGGTCGAGTCATGTTCAAATAAAGGAGTCTCCCAATGAGACGTCTGTATTGTTCTGGATCAGATAGAGGTGAAGAAACATCCTTAAACTTTTCTCCTTTAATCATTGGAACGGAGGCAGAAACAGCATTGGCTGCTAGCAAGAATTGGTGCATTCATCAATTAAAATTGCGGTTATTGGTTCTCGTCACTCTTCATCTCAGGGAACTATGAAACAATCTGATGATGGAGCTTGGCTTTTATTGAACTCCGATCAGCCAGGTCTTGTGTTGGTGGCGTCGCCACTAGTCGGAACTAATTACCTCGCATGGAGTGTCTCAATGAAGATGGCTCTCGATGCGAAAGAGAAGTTTGGTTTTGTGGATGGCTCCATCCAGAGGTCGATTGATGAAAATGAAGCACGATTATGGTGGAAAATTGACTCAATGGTGAGATCTTGGATTTTGAATGGTATTCGGAAGGATATTTCTGAATCTTTCATTTACTGTAATACTGCTGCAATTTTATGGAGTGATTTGAAGGAGAGATATGGCATGAGTTCTGGACCTCTGCTTTATCAGATTCAACGCGATGTGAGTTCGATTGAACAGGGAACTGATAGTGTGACCACTTACTTCAACCGTTTGCATCGCTCGTGGGAGGAATGGGGACGCGTTGCTCCTATTCTTAAATGCTCGTGTAATGGATGTATGTGTGGTGTAAACGGGAAATTGAATGCATTCGTTGCCTCTTTGAAATTACTCCAGTTCTTGATGGGCCTAAATCCGACTTTCGATACTACTCGGAGTCAAATTCTTGGTATGGATCCTTTACCTAATGCTAACAATGCATTCTCCATGGTGATACAGGTTGAAAAATAGAGAGAGGTAACTTCTTCCTATGGAGGAGGTACTTTTGTTGATGCTTCTGCTATGGTTGCTAAATCTGGTAAGCCCCATAGTGATTTTCGTGGTTTTAAAACTAAAGAAGAAAGAAAGTTAGAAAAGATGGAGAAGGTTTGTGACTATTGTCATGCTAATGGTCACACTCGAGATACTTGTTTCAAGTTGAATGGTTATCCAAATTGGTATAAATAATTTAAGGAAAATAAGGAGAAAACTACAGGAAAGAAGGTTATTGTGAACAATGTCATGGCTGAAACACCTTTTGATTCAGCAGTAGAGGAACAACCTAATCTGAACACTATGACGTCCATGCTTTTGGAAATGCAAAAAAGATGAAAGGCAAGGCTACTGAGCAAGTCAACGTTGCTCATCTTGGTGATTTTGCAGGTATTACCTCTTCTATCTCTAGTTTTCCTGACTATTGGATCATTGACACAGGTGCATCTAATCACATTTGCTCTAATCGTCTCCTTATGCAAAATGTAATTTCACTCACCACACCAATTATAGTACATCTGCCCAATGGATCCAAACTTACTATAACACAGTCTGGGAGAGTTAAGTTGACCGATGAATTGATATTAGAGGACGTATTGTTTCTTCCCAAATTTCAGTGTAATTTGATATTAGAAAGGCCTAACTCTCCCCAAAAGAGCTCTCATAAGGAGAGGATTGCCCCATTATATATGTAGTGTTAGAAGGCCCTTTAACTAAACGACGTGGGACTTCAACACATTTGGGCTTCAAAGAATAAATAAATAAAAAAAGAGTTGGGGTTGTTAAGCAGTCCAACAGTTGGATCCTGATATGCCGATTTTAGCCGGTCGAAATGTTATTTTGATTTTTTGAGTTAAACAAACTCACTTTCATATCTTGGTGATGGTCGGACCGTTCAATTTGATCCGGTCCAAACTATATGGGTATGAACATATACTCCAACGCACCGTCTTGAAATACATAATTTAGTTTTGATAGAGCTAAATAATATACTTAATTTGTTAGTCATTTTCATTAATTAAATAGTATATTTTTTGATTTTTTAAAAAATTAATAAGTATATTTTTTTATTATTTTAGAAGGACCAACTTTGCCAAGTTTTACATAACTGGGG
>QANZ01017357.1:13705-71108 GCA_003254925.1 Chamaecrista fasciculata
GCAAGACATAATTGTAAGAAATCCTTTCTTATGATAGCAACATTTGTATTGTCCTTTTATGTGGAGGCAAACTTAAACCACTTACCCCATGCCATTTGTATGGTAGTGGCAATTATAAGGCAAGAATCATCAGACATGCCTTTTGCTTGGTCTCCTTTAGATGTGTAAAACTTAAAAAATAAAGCTTTTCATTGACAACCAAAAATTGAAAAAGGAAATCGCTAGAAGGAGGGCTTGAACCTCCGACCTTGTGGTTAACAGCCACACGCTCTAACCAACTGAGCTATTCCAGCAATTAATGATTAAAAGGATGTATAAATTTATTTATCAAAGAATATACTTTTGGTGAGAATGTTAAATCTCGTGAGCACTGCAGCCCAACGACAAAACGGTTCCCACAGTCATTCTCCATAAGGTTTCAACTTATTTTCAGTTTCGACTTTCGAATCATTTCTCACCTTTCCCCAACTAGCACGCTCTGTGTATATATTGGTAGATATATACATATATACGTTACATGCTCTGCAACTTCTTCTTTTCTCATGGCGGGTCTACAGTCTTCTGCGAGGTCCACTTCTTCTTCATCTTCCTCTCAGGTCTTGACTTCACGCCTCCTTTTGCTTCTCACCGTCTTGCCTCTGATCCTCGCTTCCTTTGCCTTTGTCCTTCAATGGAGGGGCGGTCTCAACGACCCAGTCACACGTTGGTCGCCGGAGCATCATGAGTTTCCCGGCATGGCCACTTCTGCCCCTTCCCTTCAGACACATTCTTCCAGTTCTAATTGCGCCAATCTTCTCGGTCAGAGCCATTCGCCGGCGTTTCCTTATTATCGAGACTGGAAATTCGATTATGGGTCTGATCTGAGGCCTAAGGTAAGCATTTCTGCCGATTTCGACTCTTCTTCGTCGATAAGATTTTAGACATTTTATGTACTATATTTATTGGGGTTCAAAGATCTTGTGGGTCTTTCGTAGTTGCTGCGTTTTTTTTTTCCTTTTTTGGTGCGAATCGTCTTCTTGCTTCATGGTTGTTGAGCTTGGTAATCGGGGATTCTGATTGAAATTGTATTCCGTGTGATCATTGGGTTGACCATTGGTGGCTGTATTCGAGTCTTTGGATCTGCCGCCAGTTTGTAAGATTCGGTGTGGAAGTAATTGAGATGTGAGGCACTCTATATCGATTTTGCGTTGGATTTGTGTTATGTAGTAGAGTGCCTTGGAGATCCTTAAACCCATGGGAAATCGAATCCTAAATTTGGAAATATTGTGTATTGATTTTTACAGTTTCTTACTGTCTGTGCTATATGATTGATGAATCATGTAAGTGAATTGTGATGGCCGCTTTCCTATCTTCTTATATTCCAGATTTGTATTACAACAAGCACTTCCGCTGGTTTAGAGCAAATTTTGCCGTGGCTTTTCTATCATAAGGTTATTGGAGTTTCAACCTTCCTTCTTTTCGTGGAAGGGAAAGCTGCCTCGCCAAATGTGTCTAGAGTTTTAGAAAGTATTCCGGTGAGTCTAAGTGATCTGTATATGGTTTTTTAAGCGGTCAACATATTGTTCCAAGTAGTTGCGAAATTATTTGACCTTAACTTACGTTGTAAGACATCTTCTACTTCAGGGGGTAAAAGTTATATACAGAACAAAAGAATTAGAGGAGCGGCAAGCTAAAAGGTCAGTAGAATTTTGCCTTATAATGTTTTAGTATTAGCCTAGTGTCTATTTGGAGGTGATGAGATTGAAAATATTACTATGTGGTTAGATGCTTGTCTTATTAGATATTTACATTTTTGTAAAGGCTGCAATCTGATTAAGGTTCTACCCAGTACCCTTGCAGAATTTGCATCCTTATTCCATTTTACAAAAGTCATTATTGATTATAGCTTAAAGTTGATAGGTCAAGTGATTCTTTGATTTTGTATTAGAGTGTAGCTGATTTTTGGTCTATTGATTTTCTTTTTTACCATTTAGCTTCCCATTCTGGTAACTAGCCTTCCCTGTATAAAGTAATCCTCAGCTTGAGAATTATATGGTACCAAGCTTGTGCTTTGTTCAAATTTGAGGGCCAATGCCCTATGGCCATCTTTAACTCTTTCTTAATAGTTTAAGGCTACATTTTTCTCAGTAATTTTCTTAAATATCTTGTTCATATGGAGCTTTGGAAATGAAAAAACATGTGCCAACTTTTTGTCTGAAAAAAAAAGTCTGCCAATTTGTTGGGCTTTTCCGTAATGTTATTCTGTAAATTGACCGAATGACTCAAACCTTGGTGGTATCCTTTATTCTTTTATGTATCAGCCGGATATGGAATGAGACTTGGTTGGCAAGCTTCTTCTACAAGCCATGCAATTATGAGTTGTTCGTGAAGCAATCTTTAAACATGGAAATGGCTATTGTTATGGCAAGGGTATGAATTACAATTTCTTTGATTGGAGCATCCATTTAGCATATATCAGTCATTGTTATTTATCTTTTTAAGGCCTCATGCCTTCTCTACAATATTTATGTTTACAGGATTCTGGAATGGATTGGATTATTCATCTTGACACTGATGAGCTGCTATATCCAGCAGGAACTCGAGAGTATTCCCTAAGACAGCTATTGTCTGAAGTGCCTGGGAATGTGGATATGGTTGTTTTTCCAAATTATGTGAGTGCATGACTTTGTCCAGATTTGGAAGTTAATGTTAATCGTAATCGATTATATCATTCAATGGATAGTTGATTGAGCTGTTCATCTCTCCTTGTTGCTAATGAGCTTTCATATTGTTTCAGGAGAGCAGTGTTGAACGAGACGACATCAAGGAGCCTTTCAGTGAGGTATACCCCTAATTTTTGTTTCCTTTTCAATAAGCGGATTCGAATGATAAGATCTTAAGATAACTGCTAATTTAGTTTCTATTTGGAACATAAAATTATTTGCCACATGGGCTATCAGCAATCAGTTATCTTTTTCATGTAAAATTTTGTGTTAAATTTTCCCTGTTTTGTCTATGCCCAAGATTGTAAATTTGTTTTGTGAAGACACTTGATTGTACAATATTATACACGTTCTTTCTTTGTTAATAAAATCATACCTACATTTTGGGTAAATGGTAGAATCAAATATAACTCTAAGTCTTTGATTTCACTTTGCACATCTCAGTGGATTTTGGCTTTGGATGGATGTATTAATCATTCTTTCACAAACTTGAAAGTATGGTTGTGGCATTCTCTCTCTCTCTAAAATATGAAAAAGATCTTGTTGCTGATCTAGATATTTACCATGTTTAGTAGCCTTTAGAGTTGCAGTATTATTTTTGCTGGTTCTCTTGTGTGTTGTTCCAACTTCCTTTGCCTATTAAAGCCAAGTTTTCTTAGAGATAGAAGATTAAACATAAAAAGTATTGTCATTTGCGATAGGTCTCAATGTTCAAGAAGAACTATGACCATCTTCCAAAGGATGTATATTTTGGAAATTACAAAGAAGCAACTCGTGGTAATCCTAACTATTTTCTCACTTATGGAAATGGGAAAGCAGCTGCTAGGATACAAGATCATCTCCGTCCTAATGGTGCACACAGATGGCACAACTATATGAAGTCACCTGGGTATGTTGCTAAATCTGCTTTCTTGCTCTTTGATTTCATAAGCATGCACATGACAGTGTACGCATAACGCAGTTTTAAATATACATATATGTTTGCACTAGTATTAAGCTAAGAAGAGATATTGTTTTGTATTTTAATTTATTAATTTGATGAGCATGCATCTGATTACACAGCCACAAGTGTGTGTGTTTACAATAAAATTAGATATGGGGGATATATTAATATTATTGCATATGATTTTGGAGAATAATGACCATCAGAAATTTTTTGAGGATGTTGGTTACGCACTAGTTACTTGATGCTTTTATTAGCTGTCAAGCATAGTGTGAATTGATCTCATGTTGACTGGTCTTAGTCTTACCAATCTACCAGCTTTATGCTATCATAAGCAAGCTTTATGATTTCATTGTATTCACTTTTTATGGTTTTAATCAGTTTCTTATCTACTTTCTAGTATTCGTTTACCTTCAAATGATTTAGGAAAAAAATATTTTTTGGCATATAATTTAGCAGGGCAGATTACATTGTTTCATACTTGGTGTAAGTGAATTCTCTTGCAGTGAGATCAAGTTGCCAGAAGCTGCTGTTTTGCATTACACATACCCTAAGTTTTCGGATCTGACTTCGAGACGTGATCGTTGTGGCTGCAAACCTACAAAAGAAGATGTTAAAAGATGCTTTATGTTGGAATTTGACAGAGCTGTGAGTTATCATTAACTCATTATCCTTCTCTCGCTCTTTGATTTGATTTTTAATTACTGGCACTTAGAAGACATTTTTAAGTTTGTGATGAGTCTATTACTTGTGGTTATTCTTATTTTCCATTTATTCAACATTTTTATATATCTTTTCTAGGTTAATGTTTGAATTTGTCACTTCAGTATCATACAATCAGTTTTCTTTTAGCATATGCATCATTTTCAGCCTCTACTCACAGCTAATTCTTCCTAAAATATATCACACCAAATAGCTTTTATTAGAAAATTGAAAGAGACAACATTTCCAGTGCTACTACTAGTAAAACTGGAAGGAAAATTCTTAGCTTGTAATATATGACCTTTCCTTCATGGTGCTGCTTGTTTCCTAGCCGCATGCACAAATAAGCTCCACCAGCCTAAAGGTGTGAGTGATGTTCCCATTATGTTTGAGTTAATGCTGTTATTTAGCATGTTCAGTCCTGAAGTTGTTTGTAGGTAGGAAGATATAGTTGTCTACGTTGTATTTGACTATTTGTGTAGTCTGTCTAAATATATTAACCCTGTTCTACTATGTCTAATGTAGGCATTTATAATTGCATCAACTGCAACTGAGGAAGAAATGCGTCAATGGTAAGTATCTTTGGTGGATCACCAACCCAATATGACAAGTACTGCACAAAATCCTTACACTCTTTGATTGGGTGTAATTTTGAATTTTTTATCATGAAATATTGGAGGAGGTGAGTTGTAAATTCTTGAGGAGCAAGGGGTGTTTCCTGAGTAATTCATTGATGAAATCACAATAGGAAATTATGTTGGTACTGGTTATCACCTTTGCATAAATATACTTCTAAGATATTATCTTTAGGCTTTGATTGAGACCAAAACTTTACACAAAAACAATAGCGTAGCAAAAGTGTTTTATTTACTTTATCTTTTTTTTTTTTTTTTAAACTTATTGGTTTTTTGTTTGTGTTTTGCTTTCTTGGCATGTTCTCTCTTCTCAAAATTTTGCACTTCTTAACGTAGCAAGTACCTATCCTTGTCCTTTTGTCGGAGTATGTAAATTATATTTTGTTTTGAAACATAATTTATTTTGCCTGATATATGAGTTTTTTTTCTCTTTTCATTTAGGTACCGGGAACGAATTGTATGGACTGATAAATCACTCAACTTGAAACTTATGAGGAAGGGCATCTTAACTCGCATTTATGCTCCCATGGTACTTTCATCACTTGCTTGAACCATTAGTTTTAGTTTCCCTTGAAACTGTTTATTTGGTTATCATCTGCATGTTTATGATAAAACAGTCTAGACTCATCCAAAACAACATTTATTTTGGCAGGTTATCATTCAAAGCTTGAGGGAATCTGGTGTCTTTAGCTCTGTGATTGCAAGAGCTAGTGAAGAAACTTTATCAAAAGATAATTTCTTGAAATCTGTTGAGAGTAGTAATTCATCTAGGACAACCTCATCAGGAATGATGTCCTCAAGAAAAATTGATGCTGGTAGTGGAGAATCCCAAGCAACTGCTAGAAGAGTCTTGGAATTCATAGATGATTCACACCCGGCGGCAATACCACCACAATCTCCACCCGGCCCTGAGCACTCTGACATGACATTCAAGTTTTATGATTCTTGACTCCTTTCCATGGCCAGAATCTATTGTAAAGACGAGCCTGAGACTAAGATTGTGAGCAAAAATTGAAATGACAATGATAGAAGCACTTTCTGGCTGTTTGATGGGCGTTCCAGATTTTGGATTCATGGGGTTTTTCCCGATCACTACCCAAGCGCTTATGTATATTTCCGGTTTAGATTACAGGCTTCACAGAGGAAACACACAACATAGTTTGCTAGCACCTTCATTCTTTTTCTTCATTTCTTTCTTCCTCTTATCTTTAGAGCCCTTAGCATGCGATTGTAATGGTGAATACTCTCACAGTATTTGTTTATTATTCACATTCAGAGAGACGATGTTATACAGTTAGATTTTCTCCCCTAGTTGGATGTAGAGAGGACAATACAATAAAAACGGCGTATTACCATTTTTTAATGCAATTTGATATTTCTAGATTGAATTTTACATAAATCATGAATTTTTGAATTTGGTCTTACTCTAAATAGATATAAAGCTTAGTCTGAAACTCAGAATTTCATCGCCGTTGTTCCTGAGTTTTAGTTTTCCATGTTCTTTTTCCTCTTCATGATCTTCTGTCCTATATTCCTTAGCTTTCATTCCCTCATTTTGATGCTTGATTGCTTGCCCTCCTGGCAAAAGCTCCGAGTTATCTTCATAGTTGTCAAGAAGGAAAAAAAAAAAAAAAGATTTAAATTTGATATATTTGTTACAAGTTGTTCTGAATTTCTGATAATAAATTGATAAATATATATATTTTTAGGCTACTATTGTTGCTTACAAAGGAATTGCATTTAATCTGATTCTCTTCAAACTGTCACCAACTATTTTTTTTTTTATAAATGCACTTATGCCCTGATTACATTGTCTCATACTGATGCCACATTTATGAAGCATGGACATTTCATTTTGATGGTGTGTTAGAGTTTAGGGTTTAGGGTTTAGGGTCGTGTCTGTGTCTGACACCCACACGACACATATTCATTAGTTTCAGAATATAAAATCAATTTTCTGTGGCTTTATCGTGACAAAGAATAAAAAATAATATCAAATATAACATATATTATGAATAAAAATTGTTATTCTTTAAATTTTCATCAAAATTTATGGGTTTTTAATTATTTAAATATATAAATATATGTTGTATCATGTCGCATACTTTACTTTTAAGAACTTAGCGTGTCAATGTGTCTATGTCCGTGTCGTATTTCATATCCGTATGAATGTTCATACTTTATAGTGCCACACTTTCTTAAAGTTGTAGGTTATAGGTGATATTTCAATGAAGTTTAACTCATTTTTATTTAAACCAAAAAAGTATCTAATTATATTTTATTATTTTCATATAGGTAATCTGCTACAACATATTTTCTTTTTTGGTGGAAACAACATATTTAATAGAGCATTTCATATCTTATAAGAAAAATCCTGATATTTTTTAGCATATTCTTAAAACAAATAAAATTTTAACTCCAACTTGAGATTCTGATCATTCCGTTTGTTTTTTTTACTAATATATTTGTTATTGAACTTAATTTTCTTTTATTTTCCAGTTGTACAAGTTACAAATAATTTTATTTTATTTTATTACAAATCGTGTTTTAGGTTAGAAAGCTCAAAGCTTTACATAATTTCCAACTTGTGTTTCCTTCTCCCAATTTTGGCGGTTCATTTCTTTTAGGTGGGTGTTCGTCAGTCCTTTCTCCTATCGTTACTCTCTCCTTTGTCTGACCGATGAAACAAGTCTTGCAATTGGTGTCCAATATCTGTATATATAACGCCAGGTTCTCTTCTGCTTTTCGCGCATTTTCCATTTTGGAAATGTTCATAATTATCATGATTATTTTGGACAAATTAAATCGAAATAATATCATACTTCCGTTTGCCTGAATGGTTGCCCAGGAACTATATTAATGATTATAAAAAAAATTAATTTTGTTTGCAACTTCAAATCTAGAGTTCGTTTTTCAAAAGCAGTGTCGTGTTCCCAGAATTTTATATTGTTATACGACAAGAACTATACTGCAGTGCTATTCGAAGTTTTTGAGTTATATAGATAGCTGAACTGACTAAAAATATCGTAGCTTTGCAGTGGTTCATAAACGTTTGAATACTAGGACACTGGTTTGTCCAAGAGTGAAGGCAATGAGGTCTAAAAGATCCATTTCAAATTCATCAGAACCCATATCGCGAATTGTCGAGGACGAGAAAAATAAGAAGCCTAAGCGAATGGGAACTAGCCCATCTTCCAAGAAACCTATTGTAGAGGTCTTTTTGACTTGCCCTTCTTATATGCTTTAAGTTTCTTTGTGCATTCAATCCTTCTTTATTCTGTTGGTTATTTAATATAAGTTGATGCCGTAGGAAACTGAATTCAATAGCCATTCCACTGAGATTGAGAGATTAAGAAGTGACCCAGCTAAGATAGGAACAATGACAGTTCAGGAACTCCGAAATTCATTAAGGTAAGCAAAATATGCCATTTCCTACCATATGCTGTTTTAATTCAAGTAATATTTTTTTCAACTTACATCCTAGGAGTGGTTCTGATTATCAGGATTCTCAAGGTTCCTGCCAAAGGTCGTAAAGATGATCTTGTGTCTGCCTTGAAGTGTTTCATGGACAATAATATTTGTGGTATACAATAGTGCATTAGTGCTGTTAATTTTAAGTGCCTTGACATGAACCTTTTGGTCTGAACTCTGAGTACTTATTGTTGCTGGGCAAAGGGAGCAAATTCTATGGGCTTCAAAGTTCAAACAGTCTTTTTTGTTTTTTTAAACTTATGAACTTTAGCATCTTCTTTAAAGCTGCCTGTGTTTTAGAAGGTTTCTGCATGTGCAGGACAAGATTCTCAAATAACAGAAGAACAAGGATCATTATTTTCTGCTGAAAATACGTCTATGAGTATGGAGGCTAAAAAGTTATCAAATAAAGATAATGTTGATGATGGTCTTGTACAGAGTAAGAGAAGGTTGAAACAAGGGGGGTCTGAAGGAAAAATTGTCAAAGTAACAACCAAGAAGAAGATGGCAGTGATATCTGAGGAGGTGTCAGGTGCTGTAAAATATGTTAAGTTGTAAATTCTCTTCATCTTAGAATTTGAGCAAAATTTGATTATGCCTAATGCTTCCATTCAACACTGTCCACCTTGACTTGTCAGTTTTGGCTTGAAATTAACTCAACTAGGCTTAATATGTTGTTTGTTTTTGTAGCCAGGCTTGAAACCTTCCAGGGAAAAGAGAAAAGTATCAGATATTGTCAGTGATGTTTCACAAGTAGATGGAGTCACTACACCTATTATTTTAACTGAACCATGGACTGTTCTTGCACACAAGAAGCCACAGAAAGGTTGGATCGCATATAATCCTAGTACTATGAGACCTCCACCTCTTACTAGGGATACAAAATTTGTCAAGCTTTTGTCTTGGAATGTTAATGGACTGAGAGCTTTGCTGAAGCTGGAAGGATTTTCAGCACTTCAACTTGCGCAAAGGGAAGATTTTGATGTTTTGTGCTTGCAAGAGACTAAACTTCAGGTAGAGTGTATCAGTGCTCAATCACTCATTCTATGCCTTGAAATAATTTTTTGCAACAATATCCCAAATTTAAATATGCAAGGCCTTGGTGCTAATTTTTGTGTGTATACGCTCCATGTAATTGTAATAAAGAAAATCCTGAGGCTGGCCCAGAATTAGTCTAAGCATGTTGCAGTAGTTCTTCGTCATTAGTTGACTTAATTTTGCTTATAGGGTTTCTATTAAGTAATATATATAAATATAATAAATAACTTGGAAAACAGAACTTTCAGAATAACAGGAAGTGCATCATTTGTAAGTTGTGAAATTATATCGCATTTGTTTCTCATGAATTCCTGTGGAGTTTAGGTTTATTTATTTTCCAATAAGATTAGGTATGGGATAAGGTTACGGATTAAAT
Organism: Chamaecrista fasciculata; assembly: GCA_003254925.1. Taxonomy (NCBI): domain Eukaryota; kingdom Viridiplantae; phylum Streptophyta; class Magnoliopsida; order Fabales; family Fabaceae; genus Chamaecrista; species Chamaecrista fasciculata. Next base: position 23,573 of record QANZ01017357.1, read on the forward strand.
GATTTCTGTTGGTAACTGAATTATTCTATATCATAAGATAGTGACACAAAAGATATTGAGATCCAATATATCCTATGATCTACCTTTCTTTTTTGCATGATCTTTTCTTCTGCCTTCAGCTCTTTGATGTTGATAAGGGCGGATGATGAACTTGTAATGGGTAATGGTAGATGATGAAGAAAGGCCTGATATTCTTATGTGGTTCTTGATCTGCTTCTTCTTATTCTTTAGCAATTTTTATATGTTGTTATAGAAGAATATCATGAGATTAAAATGCCAACTTGTATAATTGATTTAATTACTAGAATGGAAATAGATTTAAGTTCCCTGATTATAGCAGCATATATATATATATATATATTATTTTGTGGCAGACTGTGAAAGATGTGAATTATGAGAAATTAGTCATAACCAATATGCTGTTGCTTTCTTTCATTCAAGGTCATTGACCGTGATAAATTTTGTAAGAAAAATTTATTTATATTCACTTCCATATGTTGGTGCATTACTTTTGCTAACAGGAGAAAGACATTGAGTCAATCAAATGCAATTTAATAAATGGATACGAGAACAGCTTTTGGACATGTAGTGTTTCTAAACTTGGTTACTCTGGAACAGCAATAATCTCAAGGGTATGTTAACCCTCTTCATGTTTATTAGAAATTTTGCATACATAATGTTAATTTGTGTGTTTTCTATTTTGAAGAAAATGGTTAAATCTTGTATACTTTAGGGAGGTGCAGATCCTTCTGCTGTGTACTTTAATAATATTACACGACTTTTATTAAGATGGTTAAAGCATAAAGATGACATGATTTTCAATCTGTAAAGTAAACTAGCTGTTTGTATCCTCGTTTTATATATTTCAACAATTATGTTTGCATTAGTAATGCTTTTTCTCATAGTTATTTTTCCAATTAAGATGTGAAATTTATCTGACAGATAAAGCCACTTTCAGTAAGATATGGCCTAGGCATACCGGATCATGATAGTGAAGGGAGACTTGTAACTGCTGAGTTTGATTCATTTTATTTAATAAGTGGATATGTCCCTAACTCTGGAGATGGCTTGAGAAGATTGGTACCTGACCTGAATACTTCTCTTTTTATTTCTATATTATTATATATTATTTTCATTCTGATATAAGATGAGTATCCCCATCTCACTATTCTTGCTTTTGAATCTAGTCTTACAGAGTTACTGAGTGGGATCCATCTCTCAGCAATTATGTGAAAGTATGTATGACCTTGTTTATCCTATTTTCTTTTAATTTTTTTCTCTTTTTACTTTCTAGATTTGGTTAATGACATGCCTAAAGGAACATAGCGAAATTTTCTAATTTTTATTTAAACATAGCATGTGGGATATATAGAACTTGGTTGCTTGGTTATTCGAATATATTTTTCCACATTGGCTGCTTTGCGTTCTCCAATCTAATACTTTATAATAGTGTTAGATGCTTAGATTTGAATAGCTAAGTAACCTTGTTCCATATCCCTAACATGTTTAAATTTGAAGTTCTATAGTGTTGTCTCATTTTGTCTCCCCTATTCTTCTTTGTAAGTAACTGTTCTTTTCTCAAGAGGTGTGTGCATTATTTTCTTTTGTAAGGACTCATGGTTTTTATGTGCTGGATTCAGGAGCTGGAAAAGTTAAAACCTGTAATTTTGACAGGTGATCTGAATTGTGCTCATGAAGAGATAGACATATATAACCCTGCTGTAAGTGATCCAGATTTAAATTTCTCTCTCTACATAATGACCATGTCATGGCTGATGTGATATCTAAACCTTATTATAAATCCGACAACACTTGAAACTTGAAAGGGAAGAAAAAGAAAAATATTAAGAATGCCCAAAGTGGAACTCATGGGAATAGCACTCTCAGTTTAGAAACAAACAAAAGTTGTATTAAAAAACTGTTGGTAAGCCCTGATGTTGGTAAGCCCTGATCAACTGGAACCCAATTATGACCCAATCCTTGCATTAAGAGATGTTGCAATATTTGGAAGAAAATTTGATTATTTATATAATTTTTATATGACGATGACACCCTAAATATTTCGTTAGCAAGACAAGGTGTTAGAAAAGATTCAAGGCCAAACTATCCTACAAGTAGTGACGTTAATGTGGGCTTCATGGTCAAACGAACTATCTCTTCTGGTGAGTTAGTGTAATCAATGCTGGAACCTAGTGATGGTTAGTTCGTGATAATGAGGGACAGTGATAGACTGATAGCACTATGTGATGGGCATGCCCCAGAATCCAATCTCGCCTCGGAGGGTATAAAGATCCAGCAGGCTTGATCATAAGATCATGTAAGAGAGGGTGTATGTAATAAACTTAATCCGTTTTCAGCGGGGCAAGTGAGTGCTGTAAGAATTGTGACACAAAACTAGCTCACAGTGAGTAGTTTTCAAGTCGAATGGTTGGGCTTATTTAAGTTGTTTACGTCTATAATGCAACCTATTTAATTTAACGGAAATAAAGATAAACTGGAACTGGAATCATTCGTCTTTGTAAGGATAATATGATAATTGATCAACCGCAAAGTAGAGACAGCTGAAAGCCAAAAGGTCAAGTTTTGTGCTCTGATAATTACACATTTCTGCAGGGGAATAGAAAAAGTGCTGGTTTTACAGATGAAGAAAGGAAATCATTTACGGAAAATTTCTTATCAAGGGGATTTGTGGATACCTTTAGAAGGCAGCACCCTGGTGTTGTTGGATATACCTATTGGGGTTATAGGCATGGTGGGCGCAAATTCAACAGAGGTACTTATGGCAAATACTCCTAGAGCTACTATCATATGAATATGATTGGTTTGCTATTTGTGTGGGATGTTTTGTTACTAGTGAAAATTAACAAATCTAATACGTGAAGTATAGTTTCAGTTTAACTGTTTTACACCTGAGTCCAAGGCAAGTTGCTCATCTATCAGTTCTACGTTAGCTTCTTTGTTTTACCACTTTGCTATTGATCCAGAATGGGTGAGCATCTAGATGTGCCCATTTTCCCATGATTTTATCAAGGTTGCTAAGAAAATTACCATCAATAGGATTTTCTTTGTTCCCCATGGAGAAAAACAGTATTATTTTCTTGTCGGTTAGGTTTGCTTCAAATTTGTGGTATTATTCAATATTGTCTTGTTTTTACAGTATTTAATTTCTAGACTTCTATTTATATCTCCAATTCCACTTGAGCTCAAGTGCTTTGTCTGTAGGGTTTAGGGTTTGCTGAGACCTACGAAAGTGGAAATACATACACTGAATGCAAATGCATGTGTTTCATTAAATTCTTATTGATTTAAAGTCCATAAGTAATTATCATGATTATTTTGAAGGCATTTCAAAAGAGCTTCCTTGTCCTTTGTTGTCTTATTGAATTGCTTTGGAATTTAATACAGGGTGGCGGTTGGACTATTTCCTTGTTTCAGAATCCATAGTTGACAAGGTTCACGATTCCTACATTCTCCCTGATGTTGGTGGTAGTGATCATTGTCCTGTTGGCCTTGTTGTCAAACTGTAGTTCTGCCATTAAAATCTCATTGATGATCTTTAGAGGTTCTGCCTTTCATATGTATAATTTATGATGAGGCTTATTTACCCAAGCAGGGATTTTGGTTTTCTAAACTTGTTTGCTTCGGGCAACTCTTGTAATTGTAGAAAACTTTTTTTTTTTGGGTTGAGATGTAATTGTTGAAAACTGATCCCTAGTTTCTGCCTAGTTAGATGTGTACAGGGGATTTTGGTTATGTTAATGGTGTTATAAATATCTGTTGAAAAAAAAAATTCTAATTACTAACTTGATTTGTTTGAAAATGAAAAAAAAAAAAAGATTTGAAACATTTTTAATGAATGGGTGGCCAATTTTGAAAATGAATTATCTCTAGTAGTAAAATCATATATACTGAGTTCCCAAGCTTTTTTTTTAAAAAAAATCTAATATGTTTTTCTTTTATTGGGAACCGAAATAACGACAGGTTGAACCAGGAATCGAAAAAAGTGGAAAAACCGAAAAAATTATTGGGAATATATATTTATTTAGATAGTTTTAAAAAAGCAAACTAGATATGCTCGACAATTTTAGACTCGTACAAATGTGATGTATGCGCGTTGCATAACTTGATATTTTCTTCATCGTAGCGATTATCGAGAAAAGGAATAGAGTCCAATTAGAACCTGATCTGCAGCTTCTCCATGTAACACTTCGGAGTTATTGATGGTCTATACTATAAGCTTTACTAAATTTCACCTTTAAATATTTTCGCTGGATGGATATACAAATTAGAAAAGAAACGTCTTCTGAATAAATTCCATCAAAACAATTGGCCATAATGTTGGGGAAAATTTGGTAATCGAATCAACTAAAGACATGATGGATTGATGGCTCGTAACTCGTGAGTGTAAATGGATTCTACGTTGGATACGAGGGTGAATGATCGATACACACTGCAGGTTTATAGATTCTAATACACAACATATGGAAAATTGGAGCCTCACCAGATCCTGGATACAAGCAAAAGCAAGCACATGCATTCTGTCTACGAAGTTTACCGGCTACGTCTTTGGCTTTACTTTCGTACAACTGTTATTTAATCTCTTTTTATCCATATCATTTTGTTTAAAACAATGATAAGGAAGAAATAACCTGGATATAGTCCAAGCATATCTAACCGAAATAACGAATATTTTCCCTGTTTATCATCCTACCAAATCGGTTATGCTTTTGTCTCCAACCAAAACTGTGTTGCCAAAATGATGTGCCCCAACGTAATAGGAGTGCCACCAGTAGGGTTCTTTGGGAAATTGTACTCCAAAGTGTAACTTAGTCAACATCCATAGCTTGTTCACTAGCCATGTTGCTCGACCACAGCTTTATCGTCCGATCATGGGACACAGTAGCAATATACCGTCCATCTGTCACAATTGGTAAGACAAAAATCAACAAACTTAGTTGGTAGGTTGCTGCACTATATAAAACATGAAACTACGTTGAATGAAGCAACATAAACTGAAGCATATAAGGTCTTCTGGAAAAATAATGAAGGCATGAAAACATGCATTATCATTTTATAGTTCCATTAAAATTTTCATTTTAAGGTTCCATTTCACATTTCAAGGAATTCAGCTGTGTGCAATCAACTAAGTTAATTTATATTAACAATTACATTTTTCACAGATTAGGTGATCAGAGAAAAAAATTGAGGAGAAAAAGAACAGCAATGAGGATGTTTGGGATGTCACCAACTCAGCATGTGACAGATGAGATCTTACCTCCAAGAACATCAAGAGATGTAACTTTAGCTTCATGCCCAGATAATGTGCAGACAGGCTTAAAATCACGAGCTGACCAAACCTGAAATTAATATATATAATTATAATTGAATGAAGATAATATATAAGAAAATATTGAAATTTAATTTAACAAAGCATTGCTGCTTTAGGAAGATATATACCTTAGCTGTCATATCATACGAGGCAGTTACCAAAAAGTAACCCTCTTGTGGCTCAAATTTGACTTGTGATATTAAATTAGAGTGAGCAGGAATGATGTACAAGGATTTCTTCTTCCTCAAATCCCATATGCGACAAGTGTTATCTTCACCACCAGTGGCTAAATGATACCCATTAGGTGAGAAGCTGATGCCAAGAACCTGGAAACAAAAAATTATAGTCTAAATTATGCAATGCAGAGAATGTGAAGCCATCATATTGAGTGAGAGGGGGAGAGAGAGAGAGAGAGAGAGAAGTCGGCAGGCTAGGATGGAAACTGGAGAGAGACTTCAAGGTCTCACCGGTTTGACATGACCTTCCAGTGCAAGAATACTTCTGCCAGTGCGAAGGTCCCAAACACGAGCCAGTGAATCCAATCCACAAGATGCAGCTAATGATCCATCATGATGGAAAGTCAAACCATATACACTCCTACTATGACCTTCTTGGAGAAGCAATTCCTCTCCTGTTTCTATGTCCCACAATCTCCACGTCTTGTCAAAACTAGCAGTGCCCAGGTACTTCCCTGAAGGATGAAAGGAAATACGAGCAAGACGGTCAAGATGTCCCTCAAATGTCCTCAAGAGAGATCCTTGGTCATTCCAATATCTTGCAGTCCGATCAGCAGAGGCAGTTGCTAAATGATTACAAACAGGAGAGTAAGCAACATCAGTTGCACGCTCTGTGTGCCCCTTTAAGGTAGAAATTTTTCTAACTTCCGGCATGCTCCAAACCTTTGCAGCTCCAGTTAGAGAACTAGCAAAACAAATCAATACCAGCAATTAGGTTTAACATAAGGTAGACATTTAGAGCAGTACAAGTGTACAACTAATGTCTTGCAACTCACAATGACCAACAGCCACGCAGCCATTTTGGCATGAAAAGTAATCCCTGTTTTCTTTATAATTTAATATCAAAGTTATTTATTCCTGAAAATGGTGAAGAGATGGAAAGAATACAAGATTCAAAGACTTGATCACAATCAGAGCATGTTAGGTTAGGCCTTCAAATTATCCCAAATATGATTTGGCACAATAAATTCATATTCTCAGTTTCTTGTCCTTGCAAACGTTATTTTGAAAGTCACTTTGGATGGCTCACAGTGAACCCAAAATGCACTTGATCATTCAGAGTATCATAAAAGTCGTCAAAATAACTAAAAAGCTATTGGGAGCTGATGTTTCCTAGTAAGCATGCCATACATACAGAAATATATTAGACTAGCATGGTTTCAAATGAAAAAGTAGTGGAGCAGCAAGGGTTGAACTGTGCAATCTGTAAAAAGGTGTACCAGGTAGCAAGCCATTTTCCATCTGATGAAAAGGAGCAACCAGAAAGTGGCCGATCATCTCCAATCTCACTGCAATCGAGAACCAAGTTCTCTGCCTGCTTTAATGCCCAATTGATTTCTGCATCTATATCTTCATCTGGATCATCTCTTCTCCTCCGTGCACGTTGAAGACGTGTTGCTGTTCTTACTAAAGAATACTTAGCAATATCAATTCTGGCATCCAGTAGGGCCTTTGACCCTTCAGTGTAAAAGGGATACTGCAGTTCTTCCTCAGGTTCATCTTTTGTAGCAAAACCTGCAGCCTCTTCATCCTCGTGAGCTTTCATCAGCTTTTCTAGCTGACCTTCAGCATCCAACTTCGCCATAATCATTCTTAACCTATCTCTTCTCTCCATCTCTCTTTCACCAAATAGAGTGATGGGTTCACCAAGACGACGAAGACGAGCTCGCACGGCCATGTCATTTGTAGGAACAGCTAGAGCAGCAGCACGCCTCTTCATCATGAGTTCTTGAATTGCTTTTTCCTGCCGCTCTCTTACCAGTCTACTCTCTTCTGATATCTCATACTCCCCTGTACCCTTGTTAATCCCGGGACCTGATTGATCATGGTCTGAATCAGAATCAGATGATTCAACCTCACCATTTTGTGGCACAGGTGGCCTAATAGGTGGAGGCCGAACAGGAAGTGGTGCCAGGGGACGGAGGGCAGCAGCAGGAGGAATTGTAGGAATTGGAGCTATAGGAGGCACAGCAGAAGGTGGAATCACTGCTGGAATTGTAGGTTGTATTGGTGGCGTCAGCGGTGCATGAACAGAAGAAACAAGGCTCTGGCCATCACCGGCTGGGACAGAAGTTTCTGCAGTAGTAGTTGGTGTAGTTTTTTCCTCTTCGACTTCCATGATGCCTACCAACAAAATCCGATAAACATTTTAGAATGCGGAATACTGAAATCAAACTGGAGTAGTTTTATTTATTTACGATATAATTATTTATATAAGACATTCATAAATAAGTCATTGCACAGATAATTGTAAAAAGTAAAAACTAACCTGATTAGAAAGCAGAAAAATAAAAAAAAGGAATCCTTGGAGATAGAGGGACGGAGAAGCCCTCTGCAGCTTCCCGCTACACTTCCTTTTGTGTCACTGACTTCCTCTCACAGTTTCATACTTGACAGTACTAGTTGTCGGCTCCACCAAATATCAGAATTTCGAACTCTAAGTCCCTAATTGAAGAAATAGTAGCAGCTGGCGATATCAGCTACGACAATGAGCCGGGGCAGAAAACCCTAATGGGCAACTGACAAACAATGACCAATATGGATGGAAATATCGGATTCGAACCCCAAAAACTGAAACTGAAAGACATAAACAAAGGAAGAAAGAGAATGAGGAGGTACCTACTAAGCAGCGGCGTCGACGGCAACCGGCAACCTTTGCGGCAAAGAGAACGGCGGCAATCTTCGGTGACGGACTGTAAAAGTATAATATGAGGATCTTCTCTCGGAGCGCACAGGAAACTAGAAAGTGATCAGTGAAAATAGCATAATTTTATTTAATTATTTTAGTGTTGTTTCGAAAATCATTTGTAATTTGCAGCGTTTTCACTTTTCAGACTTGGAGGATTGGCCATATTCGGCGTGAGGCTCTTTTTGAGCCCGTTCTTCACAAAAATAAATAAATAAAATAAACCCTTAACTTCAGCAAAACTATTTTTAACCGTCGTATTGTTTTTTTTTTTAATAAAAACAACATAATCCAAACGGGCCGTAAATGTGTCTAACAAGTAACAACCATATCAGGCCAGTATCTTTTTCTTTTTTTTTGAACAAGACCAGTATCCACACTTGCGTTGTAATTTTAACTTTATTTTAAAGAAAAATTCATATATAATATTTTATTATTCATCGCATGAAGTTGGTTTGGGTTTGTTATAATATGAGTTGAAGAATTTGCGTTTAGATGCTGAGAGTATCTAGACTTAAGTCTGTACGGTGTTTAATGATAATTTAAAAGCGACGTACGCTCTTAAAGTAAGGAGTGACACCGTAGCATGTGTTTCATACCATATGTGCTGAGAGAACCGCATAAAAAAGGGAAGCAAGTGAAAGGTCCCTGGTTCATTGCTGTGTGAGTCCATGGGAGGAATCTTCTTCCCATTGATGTCCTTATGACTTTGACAATACCATGAGGGTATGCTTCAGTGTCTGCTACTTTAGCATTGTTTCCTATGATCATGAGTGATACGGTCTAAGGTACTATGCTAGGAAAGCGATTGATACATATCTAAATGATATTTGGGCGAAAGGAAGATTAACTGCAATATACACATCTATGCTAGTGTCTGTGACATGTCCCTTATGACATCGTGTAGCCATAAGTGTGGATACTAAGCGTACACGGGCAATCTGAGTCAAACATTGACTCGAGAGGGATTAGATTTGCCATGAAAAAGTGTATATAGTTAATCTAGGACATATGATGCATAATTTTTATTTTTCAGCTACACGCAGGAGAAGGTTGTTTGTGCTGGTCCTATAAAAAGGATTTCTAGTACAAGCACCTAAAAGAAGACGTCATGCCCACGCGGTCACGGCAAAGCACCTAGTATGAAGATGAGAGAAGACATGGAGACTTTTATCACACAATCCCACAATCCACCAAGTGTGAGTGGGAGATGTTGGGAAATGGGTCCACTCTCGGTGGTTTGGACCCAGTCAAATATGATCCAATATAATAATAATTAAATATTATTATTGAATACATTAATTAATTATTTTAATTAATTAATTATTGGCCAAGGATCATGGAAAGTGGGTTGAGAAGATATTTTTAATATCCCATTAATATTAATTTTTNACATTAAGATTGTATATAGCACAAAAAGGATTTATTGATGTACAATACATTTCAGCCGAATGTATGACAATAGACCTCTTGACTAAACCCATAGTCGAAAATGTTTTCAAAGAACACATAAGTGCTTGACAGACGTAAAGTATAGTATGCAGACATTATGTAATGTGTCTACATAATGATATTATATCTTTATGTCATCACTTTATGTAAATGATTAGACGTATACAATGTCTAGTATGTCGTACAGGTGAAAAGGTTGGCTCTCTCACACGAGCAACCGCCTTTGACACTCAGGTGAAGTGAGCAAAGATGAGGCATTTGTGTTCACCAGTAAAGCAGCTAAGAGAGCTGATATGGTAGAGAAGTAACACAAATTATATGTCGCCTTGACTCAAGTGTAGCTAGTCAAGATGAGATCCACTTGAGCAAAATTGGATCTTAACATGGAAACCCACTTCCATGATACCGGTAGCCAGATAACAAACTCTTCAACATTGATGTCATGAGAGATGAGTTGAAGAATTTGGGTTTAGATGCTGAGAGTATCTAGACTTAAGTTTGTACAGTGTTTAATGACAATTTAAAAGCGACGTACGCTCTTAAAGTAAGGAGTGACACCGTAGCATGTGTTTCATACCACATGTGCTGAGAGAACCGCATAAAAAAGGGAAGCAAGTGAAAAGTCCCTGGTTCATTGTTGTGTGAGTCCCTGGGAAGAATCATCTTCCCATTGATGTCCTTATGACTTTGACAATACCATGAGGGTATGCTTCAGTGTCTGCTACTTTAGCATTGTTTCCTATGATCATGAGTGATACGGTCTAAGGTACTATGCTAGGAAAGCGATTGATACATATCTAAATGATATTTGGGCGAAAGGAAGATTAACTGCAATATACACATCTATGCTAGTGTCTGTGACATGTCCCTTATGACATTGTGTAGTCATAAGTGTGGATACTAAGCGTACACGGGCAATCTGAGTCAAACATTGACTCGAAAGGGATTAGATTTGCCATGAAAAAGTGTATATAGTTAATCTAGGACATATGAGGCATAATTTTTATTTTTTAGCTACACGCAGGAGAAGGTTGTTTGTGCTGGTCCTATAAAAAGGATTTCTAGTACAAGCACCTAAAAGAAGACGTCATGCCCACGCGGTCACGGCAAAGCACCTAGTATGAAGATGACACAATCCCACAATCCACCAAGTGTGAGTGGGAGATGTTGGGAAATGGGTCCACCCTTGNCACACACACAGGGGCGGAGCCAGGATTTTTGGTTAGGGGGGGCCGGAATTTTTTTTTTGGCCAAAATTGTATTTTAGTTCGTAATATTTATCTTAAGTTCTGTTTTGGTCCCTAATGTTTGGGTTTGATAATAGAGAAATTTGATCACTAGGGACCAATTATAAAACTTTTAAAAAATAGAACTTTGGATAAAGATTAGGGACCAAAGTAGAATTTTAGCATATTTCTTTTCTCTATATATTATCAATATCAAGCATTCTAGTTAGAGTGATGGGATTCACAAGCTGCTATTCGAACCTGGGACCTTTAAACTAGAAAAAATTTGAGTTGGGGGGGCCACCACTAAGCCATCTCTTGATTTTAGTTAAAAGAATGTGTATATGTATACATATTATAAGATTTTTGGGGGGGGGGGGGCATGGCCCCCACTGGCCCCCCCTTGGCTCCGCCCCTGCACACACACACGTTCAGAAAATTGAAGGCAGTTTTCAAGAAGTGGAAATATAGCATCCAAAAATGTGGAGTCTGGGTGTGGAAGCGAGGTCTCATTTTTTGTGTGCAAAAGTGAGTTTCTAATAGTTAGAGAAAAAAGGCTCCCATGCTCGCTCTTTCTCTAGGCGTCTTTCTCTCCGTGCATTTGCTGTGTATAATGCGAAAGCGTAGATTTGCGTTCAAATTCATGATCGGGTCTTCGCGTGGGTATGTGGATTCCGTTATCTAGGTACGCTCGAAATCTTTCAGAATGTGACGTGTTCAAAGCTACTGGTTGCTTATGTCGAATGCTTTTACATCTAGTAGAGAGGTCGTTATCAAATAAAGTTAAATCGAGTCTAAAATGCAGATCGCTTGTTTCATGATCAAATGAGTGAAGTTAGTTATATTTCTCTAGTTTCAAATCTAAATGCGAAGAATTCTGAGGTACGAGTTACTCCTAACGAGGTCTTTTTCAATTTAGATAAGACTATCAACAAATGAGATCAAATCAGACTCGAAAGTGGGGTTGAGACCAACTTTTCATAATTTCTCACCTTTCGGTCCCACCCAAATCCACCTTTAGACCCGACTTAACCTCTATTTAGATAGAGAAGTACTCGTCAAAAGTAATTTTATTTATAGACTTGTCATATTCAAACTAAAAACGATATAGATATATATAATCATATTTAGTAATTTTAGATCAAAATAAACTACTATGTAAATTTTATAGGACCAATTTAAACATTATAGAAGATAGTGGATTAAAATGAAGTTTAAAAACGATACAAGACGAATTTAAATATTCGAACTTTAATAATTGAAGTGAGATAAGTTCAAGGGTGAAATTCCCTTAATTTTCCTTTGTACAAGTTATATTTTAATTTGTTTTTAACACCACTAATATATTGTTTGTCGTTTGAACTTTGAATCCCGTGTCTTAATATTTTATCAATTTTCTCAATATTGAGGTCACGATAAGTCACCGACAACGCTACACAATTGCGGTAAGACAACAATACATATTTCACCTCGCTAATTTTGAAGATCATAAACAAATTTTTAAACCTTTATATTGTATATATATATATAATAATAATAATATAATTATTTCCCTGTAAAACCTCATGTACCTAATTTTTGAATAATAACAAATTCCTATATATGGACTCACATTCATAACGTACTCCTAAGCTCACAAACTTACAAAAGTCACAAGGACGCGCACATTCTATCCAATTACAGCTAGCGATTGCTGTTGAAGTCAAATAGATTTATTTTTTTGGATAAAAGATCGATTTATTTAAACGCAAAGAGTGGGTTGTAGGCTTGTAGCGGTAATAAATTATATACTACCGCGTTTATTGAATTGATAACTAATTGCTGAATAGAGCAACGTAGCAGAGGTGGTCGGTACAAGACGCAGACATCATGTACATGACTACATATATACATACACAAAATACAATACTAGCTAGCTAGCTGGTGCCGAGAACGTAATAGGAAGATAGAGTACGTGGTACGTCGTCGTTTGAAGGGATCGATCATTTGCAGGCTGGAAGTGGGGAGCCACATAAGCACTTGTTATGAAAGTACTCATACTCATCGAAGCTCTGCAACTTCCCCCCCACCGGAATCTGACCACACAGCCTATTATAACTCACATTAAAGAACTGCAAACTGAGTGACGTCAGCTTCTGGGGAAGGCTCCCATATATTTTATTATGGTTGAGATCCAACGACGTCAGGCTATCCGGGAACACCACCTTGGTGAGATCAAACTCCAGCTGGTTCCTGGAAACATCCACAATCTGAACCGTTTTGTTGGAGCCAAACAACATGGAAGCGTCTCCCACTAGCTTGTTCCTTGACAAATCGATCTGAGTGAGATTCAAGTTAGTTAGGGATTTAGGGATGGGTCCGGTGAGGTTGTTATGAGACAGGTACAGATCCGGACTGGTCTTGAAGTAACCAAACGATTCAGGTATGGAACCGGTGAGGTGGTTACGGTCCAAATGGAGAGCCCCGAGGTTGGGAAGTTGAGAGAGTTCAGGTGGAATGGTTCCAGTGAGGTTGTTAAAGGAAAGGTCTAGAAAAGTGAGGTTCTTGAGTTGGGCGAGAAAGGCGGGAACTGAACCGGAGAGGTTGGTCCAGCTGATTCGGAGGGAAGTGAGGCGGGTGAGTTTGGCGATGGCGGGCTGAAGTGGACCCGTGAGATTACGGAGCTTGTGGAATTCGAGGGACTGGAGAAAAGGGAGGTCGCCAATGGAAGGTGGGATTTGAGCCGAGAAATTGGTGTCGGGGACGGAAGAGAGAATGGTGAGGGAGATGATACGGTGCGTTTTGCGGTCGCACTTCACGGTGTACCAGTAGCAGCAATCGGTGTTTGGATCCCATGAGGCCAAAAGGTAGGGGTTGTTGAGGTCTTGCTTGATCTTCAGTAGCGCCTTCTTGTCGGCTGGGTTGCACAGTACTCCTACAGCCACAGGGACTAATATCGCCACCAAACACACTCGAAACAATAATATGCCTTCCATCTTTCCTTTCTCTTTTTCTCGAAAACAGAAACGCCTTTTGGATAAATGTGAATCATCTCATCTCATTCTCATATTTATATACAAAATATCTCTGCATACGTTGCACTCACACACAGTACCATCAGACAAACACATGGGTTTAGGGACACCTCATTCTTTCCCTTTAATGCTCTTAACATTTGCGGTGATTTTAAGTTATATCCCTAACGTTTTATTTGTGTCAGTTGTGTCCCCAAATGTGAAATGTTAGTTTCAATTATGACCCCACCCTCGTTAGTGTACCATTTTTCAGAACTTTTAAGCTTAAATTCATGTTCGTTTCAGTTTGTTTTGATAAATGAGTTTATGGGTACTCATTTTCGGCTCCTAAGGATCATTTTGCACATGGAAATTTTGAGAAAAATGCTTCGTTTTGCTGCATTTCGTTTTGGTCTATTTTAGGGTTCATCAGGTCCGATTTTCTTCAGATTTGGGGCTATTTTGAGCTTAATCTTTGAAATTGATCCAAAGAATCAAGTTTCTGATGTCCAAAAATTAAAACCATATGAAATCTGATCAAAACTGAGCTCAAATCGTGCGAAAATGGTGTTTTTTTTTTGTGGATGATTGAAAATAGGGGCATAATTGAAACTAACGTTTTACATTGAGGGCACAACTGACACAAATGAAACGTTAAGGGTATAACTGAAAATCACCACAAACGTTAGGGGGACGAAATGGTGTTTGGCCTATATTAAAAGGCCTTTCTTGTGCAATTCGCTCAATCTTCCTTTATTTTCCATTCACTTTATTTATGTATAGCTGCCAAATCTGTGATTATATACCTAAAAAATTAATTTTCGTCTTCATTATTTTTTATTCTTTAAATATTTATATTTATTATATTTTAATTTTTAAAATATAATTTTATCAAATATTTATCACTATTTATAATTTAGACAATTAAGTTAAATTATTTTTATTTCATATAGTGTGAATTAATCAAAAAATAAAAAGAAAATATTATTTTTTTTCCAAAAAAAAATTCTTAATTACAAATTAAAAATATAAAAATGAGAAATAAAATTTTTATCTCAACTATCTAAACTAAAAATAACTACAAAAAATATATGAAATTATATTTTAAAAATAAAAAAAAATCTAAAAATATAAAAAATAAAATAAAATATTTTTATGATAAAAAAGAAACTTAGTTTGAACAAGATGAGTATTTGACCTGTTTAATTTGTTCAACTTGTCAAAGTTCCTTTCATCAAAAAAAAAATTTGTCAAAGTTCCACAGCTGCAAGAAACTAGTTACTTGTACAATTCGCTCAACCTTCCTTTGTTTTCCCTTCACTTCATTTATGTATAGCTGCCAAATCTGTGATTTTTGCATCTATCTAACTATCACTCACAAACACTATTAATTTCGCTCAATCACTTTACAGTTTACATGGCACTTAATTAGTAATTCTACCTACACAGAAGGGAAAATAAACTTGGGATCGATGCCGCAAAGGACAAAACGCCATTCTATCGTTGTCAAACATATATATAGATAGGTGTTTCATTCAGTCACGTCGAACCAATATCATACTCGCCGAGTCGTTATTATTGGATGAGAAAATCTACTTTTGATCGTGAATTATTATTGAGTCAACCATTTAGTCTCTAAATTATAGTATAATATGAATTAATTCCTAAAGTTTACACCATCATCAACTTTTGGTCCTTAAATTGTAAGAAAATACGAACCAGTTCTTGAATTTTACACCATAATCAACCTTTTAATTCTTGAAATGTTAACTATTTTGGATCTTTACATTATCATCAGGAACCAACAGGTTAATAGTGGTGTAAAATTCAGAGACTCATTCGTATTTTCTTGCAATTCAGAAACTAAATCGTTAACTCAGTAATAATTCAGACAAAAAAAAATAAGTATTCTCTTATTAAATTAATAAAAACACTGATATTTGTATTCTTCCCTTGAATTTTACAACAATCTACTGGGCCTTTCTTAAGCATCATGTATGTAAAAGGATGGGAAAGGCTGTGGATCCAAACAGCAAACACCAAAGACCGACACTCAAATAAAATTAAAGAGGGAGGGGGGTCCAACGTCAAATCTTAAGTATTCGAGAAGATAAGCATACTTTTCTTAATTAAGTGGTAGCAGGGCATCTAATTCTACTATCGCATATGCTTCATTTATTTGTTGCTAGGTACCGAGGAAAAAGCAGAGATGCCACTACTCTACAAATACAGTAAAAAATAAATCAGCCAGCCGAACATAGTTTTATGATTTAAGTAAAAGTTTTTAAATATCATTGTCCTTAACTCATTTCAAATCCAAACAATTTTAAAGGAGCTTGATTATTCCATGACAATAACATATAATATCAGATATCAGATATGGGGGACGCGTATTAACACGCCACCAAATTGTCAAATATTAGGACCAAAAGGTTGAACATGGGCGAAGCAATCATTCAGAATAATATTTTTATACCAATATAATTAATGAACATAATTGAAGGAAGATCGTTACGTACTTAATCTCAAATGACTCCGCAATACATGAAATATGAGGGAACATTGAACATGGGCATAGCTATAACTGCATTTAGTGAAGAAGGCTGTACGTGTTTATTTTTATTTGAATATTTATATGTATCTAATCAAGAGGAATCCTTTTGATATAAATCAATACATAATTTAGAAGAAAAATAATACAATTCAGAAGCATAAATACTTAATATTTCAAAGGGTTAAATTATCTAAAACAAAATACTAATATAGTATATTCAGTACTAATAATATAAATGTCTAGCAAATATTATCTTAACTATTAGAGTAAATTACACTTTAGTATTATATGGTTTGGCCGAATTCTACTTTGATACCTTGTGGTTTAAAAGTGACATTATAATACCATGTGCTATTATTTGTTAAAGCTTTAGTACCTTGAGTATTAATTTCGTTAGAAAACTAACTAAATTTGACATTTTTAAGGACATTTCGTAATTTTAACCAAATTTGTGGATAAAAGACAATTTTATTACAAAGAAAAAAGAGGCTGGAATTACTAAAACACTTAAAAAATATTTAAATATCTTCAAAATAGTCTTTAAAAACAAAAAATTCTAGAAATATATTTTCATGAAAAAATGTATTTTGTTGGATTCGTTGGTAATGAGTAGATTCTAAATATGGAATTTATTTTTAAAAATTGTATCTCTATTCGTATTATTTTTTATTTGAAAATGCTATATTATGGTATCAGAACAAAAAGTCAAGTGAAATTTTTAATTCTTTTTGCTCTCGAATTTTTACTAAAACCTTATAAAAATATGTAGATCTGAAATATAATGATTAAAATTTTAAACTATCTGATTTGCTAATTTATAAAAATTCTAAACTAAAAACTTACAATAAATACAAAATCCATTGTGAGGTTGGAGTTTTTTTCTCAATAAAACTATTATGGACTCGTTTTTTGGGTCAATAGAAAAGTGCTAAAAGTCTAAAACATATGGGCCGAAAACAAGTTTGTGTTTTAAGCCCAACAACTAAGAACCCCATTAACAGAACAGTGTTTAATTATTCTTAACATTCCTTTCCTTAAATTAAGTCTAAAATGTAAAGTTTGATTCTTGACATGAGATATAATTGTTGATGTGACATAATTATAGCCATTGATGTAATTTAATATTGAAAAATAATAAAAAATAATAAATTTTTTAACCAATCAAACCTGTGTATGGAGTAATATAACTTGTTATATACAACTAACTCTTCCACGTGTCATTATTTTATTGATTCATGACCCATTACATCCCATATCAAGAATCAAACTTTGCATTACAGTCTAACCATATATAAAAGAATAAATGTAGAACAATAAATAATCCAAGTTTTTAATGGGCTTGATTCTCTTCTATTATTCCATACTGTTACGAACTTGTTTGCATTTGGGCCTTGCGTACTTTGAATGTAGTATATCGTGGAGAAACTTTTGGGGTTCCCCAACAGCCAACACTTTTTTTTTGTTTTTCGGCCTGACCCAACAGCCAACACTATATTCTTTTTTTTGATGGAGAACTTTGTAACTAACTAACTACTAATGCCGCCTCTCTATACAAACAACGTCACTAAAACAATGCAGGGGCGTTTCCGTCATTTGCTTGTACGAAATCCAAAATTCCCAAAGCGCCCATATTCTTTGCTTGTCTCTCACTCGATTCGATTCTCTTTACCAACCTTTTCTTGTTAGTTGTTACTCTTCCTTCTGCTTCTGCTTCTTCTTCATTTCCGTTCGTACCTGTTCCGTTACGATCATGGGGACCTTTAAAATGCAGTGTATGCCACTGCCGTTGTTCTTTCTCTCCCTGTTTTTCACTGTAGGATCAGCACATCACCATCGAAGCATCAGATTTCTACTGCCAGATTCTGCGCCGGAGAGGTACCTCCAGATGCCCTCAAATGGTGCACCCTTCAAGATTGCTCTCTTCGCCGACTTGCACTTTGGCGAGGACCCTTCCACCGATTGGGGTCCGATTCAGGACGTGAACTCCACTAGAGTCATGAATCGAGTTCTCGATGGCGAAACTCCAGGTGATTAATGTACTCCAAACTTTGATTCTCGAAACCTCCGTCCATTTGTTGGTTTCTAGTTTTTGTGTTATTCTCTACCAAATTGCTAATAAGGTAAATTGTGTGTGTGTGTTTGTGTTGACAGATTTTGTAATATATCTTGGCGATGTGCTTACGGCTAACAATTTAATGATTCCAAATGCAACCTTGTATTGGGATCAGGCAATTTCTCCCGCAAGAAGCAAGGGCATACCATGGGCTAGTGTATTCGGGAACCATGATGATGCTCCATTTGAGTGGCCATTAGAGTGGTTCTCTCCACCTGGAATACCGCCTATTATCTGCCCTCCCTCCTCTTCTTCAGCTTCAGGTATTATCACTATTAACTAATTAATTATTAGGTAAATTATTGTTTCTGTCCCCCTGAAGATTAATATTTTTTTTTTCGATTTTATTCTTTCATTTTTTTTTCTTTACTTACTAACTTCTCAATTTTTTTATATCAAATTGTAGCTCTCTCAATTATTAGACTTGTGATGTGAATGAATAGATGGAAGGACAAAAATGATTGGAAGAAAAAAAATTGAGGGACTAAACTGAAAGGGTTAAGTTTTGGATGATCAAATTCAAAGTTAATTATCTTTTAAGAATAAGAAAGTGAAAATTAATGTAAATATTACATATTTACATCTAAAGGTCATAATTATATCTACTTGGCATGGGAGATTGAAATCAAGTACTAAAACTAATTATCACATACTTTATCTTTGAGACTTCAAAAGTGTTACTGAATGATTTGCTTGCTGAAAGTTCTAAATGCTGAGTAAAGTCTATACTGTTATTAGGGCAAGGAAAACATGATATTTACTCTCATTCTCTTCCCATGATAAGAGTAAAAATATGAGAATATATCTTCAGTGAAACCCATCATGATCTCCAAATTTTCAGCAGACGAAGATTGTAGCTTCAAGGGCACTGGACGGTTGGACCTGATGAAAAATGAGATCAAGAACCACGCCTCTTTTTCTAAGAGTGGTCCTAAAGATCTTTGGCCAAGTGTATCCAACTATGTCATTCAACTCTCATCTTCAGATGATCCAAATTCACCTGTGGCTTTCCTTTACTTCCTTGATTCCGGTGGTGGTACCTATCCAGAAGTAATTTCTAGTGCCCAAGCAGAATGGTTCCGGAACAAAGCTGAAGTGATTAATCCTGATTCAAGGTAGAAACAAAGCATAACATCAGATTGTCATTTTTCTTTAAAGTGAAATGCACTTTAGCTGCTCGCCTGGCTAAGAAGAATCATATGTATATATATAATAGGAAATTAATTAAACAAATCATTAATTTCTAGTTCGTTGTTTCTATGAAGGTGTCAAGTAAGACATGTTAAGAAAGAATTCATTACAGTTCTGACTTCTCTTACTGATACTCGCATTTTTCTTATCATCCAAACAAACCATTTTATGACAGAGTGCCCGAGATTATTTTCTGGCATATACCAAGTGAAGCCTATAAGGAAGTCGCTCCCAAGTCCGGAATACCCAAACCTTGTGTGGGATCAATCAACTTGGAAGAGGTTGCTGCTCAAGAAGCTGAAACGGGCATCATGAAACTCCTTGAGGATAGAACTTCTGTCAAGGTAAGACCAAAGCCTACATGGTTTATATAAGATTTGTGAGAGTGCTTGTGGGCTGTAGCTTATAGTTGCAAGCAAGATCAGAATTGGATTATAGTTTGACTTCAAATGTGTAACTAATCTGATATGTGCTAGATAGTAAGATCTAAATTGGAAAATCATCTAAAAGTTCATGTCATATGATGATTCAATGAACTCGCTTCCATGCATACAAGTGGGATTCTGTTAAGCTGTCTTCCTTTTCATAACCGCAGGCAGTATTTGTTGGACACAACCATGGACTGGACTGGTGCTGCCCATACAAGAAACTGTGGCTATGCTATGCTAGGCACACTGGCTATGGTGGCTATGGAAGTTGGCCTAGAGGAGCTAGAATTATAGAAATCACTCAGAATCCCTTTTCTCTTCGATCTTACATAAGGATGGAGGATGGCCATGTTCATAGTGATGTTGACTTGAGTTGAAAATCCTTCCTGAGAGCCCAAGCAATACCTACATGGCTTAACCAGAGAAAAAAAAAACACTTTCAAATAATCTTCAATCAAGCTCCCCTTCTTCCCCATATTGTGAATTGTGATGTATATAATACCTGATTTCCCACATACTACTATTAGAACCTTGTTCGTGAAGAGCGCTTTCATGATGATTTATAGCGGTATTCATTTTCGTCATGTGCCTCCAGCTGTATTTGTATAACTTATCTATGTAAATTGTACTTCAGATTCTGAGAATTAGAGAATACATCTACTTCACACCGATATAGAAGAGAATTTTTAGATAAACATCTAGTTTCTCTGGCTTGTCCAATCACGTTTTAAACTTATAATACATGCAATTCAACATGCTTACGTGATACAACTTCCTTTTCACTTGCCATACTAAATGGCTGATCCTCATAAAATTTGAACTTCTGAATCATACTTTCATAATGAGAGCTTAACATATATCATTCATTGCCATACTGTATAGTATACGTAATAATGCTTGATTAGACTAAATAACCTTGAATGAGCTAGTTGATAATCTAATTTAGAAAAAAGTTCAATGACTAATGGCGCAAGAATCAGCTACAGAAGTTACCAGACACGAGAATTGTGAATTAAGAAAGGTTGCCATACCATTAGTTAGAGAGTGCTTTTCTATAAACTCTGACTGCAGTATGCCATCTCACTACAATTCCAATCGCCAAAAAATCGCAATCGACGTCACCAAACAATCGTTTATTCTGCTTCTGCATTTCCCGCCGGCACTAATTCCGTTCTCCCTCCGGTTACGGTAATGGCGACCTATAAATATCTGTGGACGCTTTTACCCTTATTGTTTCTCTCTGCGTTGTTCACCGTACGATCGGCAGATCACTACCTTTTACCGCAAAGCTTCAGATTACTACTGCCGGATTCTTCGCCGGAGAGGTATCTCCAGATATCACCGAGTGGTGCGCCTTTCAAGATAGCTCTCTTCGCTGACTTACATTTCGGAGAGGCCGCCTCCACCGATTGGGGCCCACTTCAAGACGTAAACTCCACTAGAGTCATGAATCAGGTGCTCCATGATGAAACTCCAGGTGATTATAACTTCGATTCTGAAATCTTTAACGACGACATAAGAAAGGTCCGTCAGTGGATTTTTTTTCTTTTTTTTTTGGTTTCTGATTTTTCGTATTCTTGGGTTTCAATTGCTAATGGAGTGAATTTTGTGTGAGTGTTGACAGATTTTGTCATATATCTTGGTGATGTGATTACGGCTAACGATATAATGATTCAAAATGCAAGCCTGTATTGGGATCAAGCAATTTCTCCAGCAAGAAACAGGGGAATACCATGGGCAAGTGTATTCGGCAACCACGATGATGCTCCATTTGTGTGGCCATTAGAGTGGTTCTCTTCATCTCGAGATCCTCCTATTCGCTGCCCTCCAGGTACGTCTTTATTATTTTTTAACTATTCGACTAAACTGCCGTATTAGTCCCTTCAAAATGACTTATCTTCTCAATTTTTTCCTGTAAGCATTTTAATTTAGGCCCTCAATAATTATTTTTTCCAAATCATTCTTCTCGATCCTTTTATATGACTGACCAAACTGAGAAATTAGACATGTGACTTCAATAAATTGACGGATAACAATTATTGGAGAAAAAAAATGAAAGAGTAGTTTAACTAATCGTTGTTGTTATGATCATGTATTCACTTGGAATGAAGATCAAAATTAAGCCCTAAAAGGCTAGAATTATCTGTGACTGATCTTTGAGACTAAAACGCATTAATGAATCAATTGTAAGTATACATAGGCCAAAGCTGTTAGAAATAATTAGTTAGGTTTGATATTTCAGTTACTGTAAATAGGCTTTGTTATTAGCTTTATTCATTAGCTAATATGAGTCTATAAATACCATATTGTACGACACTTCAGACTTAATGAAAATACACATTCTATAATCATGGTATCAGAGCCAATACGTATAAGCTCATTAGGGAAAAACCAAAATGGCCGACTCCAGCGCTCAGAACTCTGAAGCAGCTAGCTTGCTGAAAGTCCTGTGAAGAATAAAAAATCGGTGTAGTTTGTGTTCAAATTTTTTTACTATACAAGGGCAGGGCAAACGTTACCGCTCTCACCCTCTTCTCCTAAGAGTAAATATATGGATATATCTTCATCTTGATTTTTCAGGAGTGGAAGAATGCAGCTTCAAGGGCACTGGACGGTTAGAGCTGATGAAAAATGAGATCAAGAACAATGCGTCATTCTCCATGAATGGTCCGACAGATCTTTGGCCAAGCGTATCCAACTATGTCCTTCAAATCTCATCATCAGATGATCCAAAGTCACCAGTGGCTTTTCTTTACTTCCTTGGTTCTGGTGGAGGTTCCTATCCAGAAATCATTTCTAGTGCCCAAGCAGAATGGTTTCGGAACAAATCAGAAGAGATTAATCCTGATTCAAGGTAGAAAAAGGGCATGGAATCATATATCCCCTTTCTTTAAAGCTAAGTGCTGCTCACCTAGCTAAGAATTATAGTTTTTTTAGGAAATTAATTGAACAACTTTGTTAATTTCTTATTTTTGTTCATTCATTAAAGACATCAAGTAAGATATTTTGAAAATCAGTTCATTACACTTTGTCTTTTCTTATTCATTTTCCACGTTTTTTCTTATCATCCAAAGTCTGACAGGATTCCTGAGATGATTTTCTGGCATATACCTAGTGAAGCCTATAAGGAAGTGGCTCCTAGGTCCGGTATACCCAAACCTTGTGTGGGATCAATCAACGAGGATGAGGTTGAAGCTCAAAAGGCTGAAACTGGCATCATGAAACTCCTTGAGGAAAGAACTGCGGTCAAGGTTAGATCAAAGCCTGCTTGCCATATTAAGATATATGATCAACTGCACAATATCATACATGTAGGGCATAATTGTAAGCAATGTCAGAATTGGATAATAGTTTGACTTCAAATGTATACACTGATCTGATATGTTCTATGTAATATAATCTAGTTTGGTGGTAAGATTATTCTTGGATTCCCTTGTTACTGATTAGAACTTGTCACCATCAGAGTCTTGTTTACATGGGAAGTCTTCCAAAAACTCATGTTCTACAGTGATTCAATAAATGGACACGAGTGGGGTTGTGTTAAGTTGTTTTTCATTTCATATCTGCAGGCAATATTTGTCGGACACAACCATGGATTGGATTGGTGCTGCCCATACAAGAAACTATGGCTATGTTATGCTAGGCACACTGGCTATGGTGGCTATGGAAATTGGCCTAGAGGAGCTAGAATTTTAGAAATCACTCAGACGCCCTTTTCTCTTCGATCTTGGATTAGGATGGAGGATGGCCAAGTTCACAGTGAAGTTGTCTTAAGTCAAGCAATACCAAGTCAAGCAATATCTATACAAGAGCAAACACTTAAAGAGATTTATACAGTAATTTTTTTTTTCTGTTTTTTGTTTAATTTCTCTTTAATTAAGTTCCCATTTTTCAACATGCGGTGATGTAGAATTGTAGAATGTAGATAGTACCCGATTGCCCACATACTTCTCTTAGTTAATAGAAGTCAACTTTAGAATTCTTCATAATGTTTGATTGCCCAGACCTGACGAAAGAAAGGCAGAAGAAGAATCTAAATTCAATAAAAAGGGAAGTATCCTTCTTCTATTGCTTGCATAGAACCCTGTTTGTGAAGAGAACTTTCATGAAGATGTACAGCATAACATCATATTCTTTTCCGACATGCCTCTGGTTATTTTTGTACGACTTATTGATGTAAATCTTAAGATTCTGAGAATTAGAGAATATATGCCACTGTAGAACCGATTATTCATTTAACAGATGCTTGAACCTTTTATTTTTAATTTAAAATGTGATCCTTTCATATAAAAAAATAGGTTGTTTGGCCCCTCACTGTCAACTAGATAAGACTAGTTAGGGTGGAAGGAATACACTATATACCTTCACTATATAACATAATTGCAGTGATGGCATGATTCATTGTAGTAGGACATGAAGTTATAATATATGACCTTTGGTTTTTTAATATTCAACATGCTTATGTGATATATCTTTCTTTTGACTGAACGTGATGATTGGCCGACCCACATGAAATGTGAACTTTTAAATCCATGTTTTTGTAATGAGAAATTTAGCAGGAGATGAAGCTATAATATTTGAACTCTAGTTTTAATTTTCAACATGCATAAGTGATATGACTTTCTTTTAACTGAACATGATAATTGGCTGACCCACGTAAAATTTGAACTTTTAATTCGTGTTTCCAATTATGTAAAGTTGGGGTTATTTGAAGTTTAAAAAGTTTTAGAGAGAGACGGTGAAAGAGAAAATGCAAGTCTTACGTATTTGATTATTTTAATATATGAAAATTTCTCTCTCAATTTCTTATTTCTCTCTAAACTTCACAAAGTTCACAAAACCTCCACTTTAGAAGATCCAAACCAGAAATAGTAGGGTCTTATTAAACCAAGAACAATAATAGCTAAATGATCTTTGGCTAGTTGAGAATATAATTTAGAGACAGTTCAATGAATAAGGGGTCAAAAATCAGCTGCTGAATTAACAAAGCTTGTTATTGCATTAGTTAGTGAATGCTTTTCTATAATTCTGCTTGAATAAACATTTTGGTCTGTCCCACTACAAATAAACTCACAGCTCAACAGTTAAAATAGACAAATCAAAGTTCTAAAAAATCCTTCATATTCAATACCCTGTTGGGTCTTTCGGCCAAAAAAAAAACCCTGTTGGGTCATTCAAAGTTGAAACAGCAGGAAAGCGACTTCTTTCTTCCTGTTAGACAACTAATGAAAGGGAAAAGTATTTTATAGAATTCAGTGCATTCACAACTTTTCTTGGACACCTTACCCTTGTTCATGGACCACTCTAAGAATTAGGAGGGCTCCAGTTTAAATTCTATGTTAAGTCAAAAACATGCTCACATGAAGTATCATACAGAAGACTGGGTCCAACTTTCATATAAAAATTAATAACTCATTGCCTCATTGAAAAATCCAAGTAAACATTCATACACTTCTTTTTCCAATGATTTCAGCAGGAAAACAGAACTCCGCTGGATTGTTCTAAATTTACAGCTTGTAAGTTAAATCATATGGAAGCAAGGGTGGTTCAAGTATTTATTGAAATGCTGACTCTGTAGCGAACAATGATTTATCATTTATGTGAATGAGTTCACCATTGTCTTTGATGTGTCACTTTCACCCAAGATTCTTTGTCTTTTTCCTCTCAAATTTCACATACGATTTTTAAACCCATGTACATATGTATAGTCAACGGATAATGTGTATTTGTAATATGTAGAGGAACAAGGAGCATGTCCCACAACCAACGGCAACAGTTTTAACTTATGACCTATCTAATCTAAGCCTTGGCTGCTCTGAATCCTGTAATAGAAACCACAAGGGAATAATATTTAATGGGTGTAAGTGTAATTCTTCACTTATTGTAAGACATAATAATCACCCCCACCATAAATGTAAATTCACAGACAAATGCACTTATGAATGCCCTTGTGTACATAAGATTTGACATTTTATATCTAAAATTTGACTCAGTTTGAATCAGAACAACTCTAGTTAAGTATGATTAAAATAATTATTACTTCTAGTCTATCACTTCAATTAATGAGAATTTATCCTCACAGTGAAATATTATAGAGCTGGAATAACAATGCCAAATATAACTCCAATGGCATGTGCATGTCACATGTGGTGCAGTCTTCATTTCAAGCTCTGACAAATGGATAATATATAGTTAGGTGTAGGATGTGCAACTTAGAACCATGGAAAGGTTAAACGTAAACATTCGAGTGGCGTGGAATTTGTCAAGTGGGTCTCGGTAATGAATAATTCATCAACAAACACCGTTTTAAAAAAAATACTACGAAATTGATTTATTGTCAAGTACATACCAAATGTTCCGTTTAGTCAAAAGAAAAGAATAAATGTGTTGTTAGGTGTGTGCTTTTAAACAAGAATAGAGTATTGACCCTCCACCACCTAATCACAAAGTTTAAAGAACAACACATTTTTCAATACTAAGTTGCACTAAGTTCAAATTTTCCCATCCTATTTTCCGTGATCCCTATGATTTAGCTCATAAAATATATAATTATAATTAATTTGGTTTTTTCCTAAAATATTAATTCAAATTTAACAGTAAATATGAATTTTTAACCTCAATTAAGTAAATTTAAAATTACATCAAATTTATTATTAAGTTTCAATTGATATCTTTAAAAATTGGATTGAATTCATTGTAATGGTATCTAGGGGTGTTCATTGGGTTGGGCCAACCCGCCAACCCGCTCAAACCAACCCAACCCACTAGTTTGGGTTGGTTTGGGTTGGGCTGACGGGTTGGTTTGGGTTCAAAAAGTTGAGCCCGTTGTGGTTTGGGTTGGGCTGCGGTTTTCAAGATTTTGAGCCCGCTCAACCCAACCCAACCCGCCGGCCTGCAAAAATATTAAATAAAAAATAAAATTAATTTTTATTTAGTCAAAATTATATTTTAATATCACAAATAATATTATTTTTACAATTTGGTCAATTAATAAATTTTTATTCTCAATTTAGTCCATAAAAAACAAATTGTGAAGGACCAAATTAAAGAAAAAAAATTTAAGAGGGACCAAATTTTTTATAAAATAAATATATAAAAAATAAAAAAATTAGTATGGGCTAACCCGCCAACCCAACCCAAACCAACCCGCCACTGTTTGGTTTGGGTTGGTTTGGGTTGATTCAATTATTTTCTTTAGCCCAACCCAACCCAATCCGCCAAATAAATTAGTGAGCCTGAACCAACCCGCCCTAAACCCAACCCAACCCAGCCCGTGAACACCCCTAATGGTATCTTTCACATTCAGGGACTAAATCGTATAATTTCATTTTTCAAGAATTAAATTGAGACATTTATCATTTTTAGGGACTAAATCATTATAATTTATTCTAAAAAATAATGGCTATGGAAGGCCATGCTTGTGGTTCTTCCGGAGGGAGCTGAAGGCGTAAGTTCAGAAAGTGGTTTTAGTAAGTTTGACAAAAGAGGACACATATGAAAGTGACCTTAGCAGTTGCAAAAATTGACATATGGAGAAGAGAGAGAGATGGAGGACCCCATGAAGTTGAATGGAATAGCCTTTTGAGTCACCAGTCATGGAAGGGAGGCTAATAAGTAACAACTGCATTGGCCACATCATTACAGGGGTCAATCCTATTAATTCTAAAATGCATCTCCCATTGCACTTCTTGCTTCCAAAAAAACTCACTTTTTTGAGGACCATTTCGATTGATGGTACTCGAAAATGAACTAGAAATAATTTGACACTGATGACATAAACAAGAAACCCGCGTTAGGTGTTTTGTCCATTCCTGTCTTTAGAAAAATGGTCGGCAATGTCTTGTACAAATGGTTTTGGGAACTTGCATTTGTAGAGTAACTGAGTAAGAGTTTGCTGGTTTTTCTATCTGTTTTTAGTAAACCCAGTTTTCTCCTTGGTTAACTTCAGCATGATTGCTGTTTTTCAGGCACACTGGGAAAGGTGAGTTTAGTTTCTTGAAGTGTCCTTTTTTTTTTTTCTTTTTCTGGAAATTACTGAAATACTTATACTTGACTAATACCCTTATCTGGGGGAACTTTCTTTGTTCAATTCAGTGCCTTTTTTCTATTCAGGTTAGATTCCAGTACTGCTCAGCCAGTAAATGAAAGTAACTCATTATGAATGTTTTGTCAGTGTTAGCATTTACAGTTAGTTCTTCATGTTGAGCATATAAGCATATATTAATTACTCTCTGAAATCATGAAAACATGAATATACTACCGTCTATAAATATCACTTTACTGGCCTTTTTTCCTCTTTCTTGAACATCAAGTATAGGATGTGGCTGAGGAGTAGAGAATGGTGATTGGAGAATTTGGTGTGTATGTTGCAATAATCCTTAATGTCATGGCAAAGTGGAACTGCTGGTTTGGATGGTGTAAAAGGCTCTTAACTTCTGAGTCAAAGCCAAAAGTAAGTCCATGAATACATTTTTGTATAGTACATGATTACCAAATAGTACCCAAAAGTCTGGTGATATATATGATACGATACATCTTCATCTGTTATCTCAGAACTCAAAGAAATTGAGATGGAGTCATGGAAGGGTGAAGCTGAAACAGTGTCCTACAATCACAGAAGCAGATAAAACACTAAATGAAGCAAGAGAAGAACAGAGAAAGCATGCTTTGACAGTGGCCATTGCAACAGCAGCAGCTGCAGAGGCTGCAGTTGCTGCTGCTCATGCTGCTGCTGAAGTTGTGAGGCTCACAGGTGCTTCTCGTTCGTATTCTTATTTGTCGAAAGGAGACAGAAATTTGGCTGCCACAAAGATTCAAAGCGCATACCGTGCACATCTAGTAAGCTTCCACAGAGCTTTGTTATTTTTCTGTAAAAATAAACGAACAAGAAACCAGCAGGAAAGGACTAGTACTTCATAAAGTGATGAACTTGTGTTGAATCTCTACTAGGAGATATGCTTACATTTAGTGTCCGTATCTCGAACAGGATTTCCTTCGGTGAATGATATATTTGCTTTCTGATCAGCCACAAAAAGCTAGGTAGTCAGGCTATTTCTTCCAAACATATTATCACTTCCATTCTAGCAAATTTTAAGAAGTTAAAAAAATCATATAACTAGATATTGTCATTTTCTGGCTTTCATAATTACTCCTTATTTACTTTCTGATCTGTGTTCTCAAGTTTTTACAGTAACTGTGATTAATTGTGTTTGTGAATATAAGTAGACATGCTTGTACTCACTTGAAGTTGAAATTTTAATTGGGAATGAAAAAGGCTAGGAAAGCATTAAAAGCATTGAAGGGAATTGTAAGACTGCAAGCTATAGTTCGCGGTCGAGCTGTGAGACGACAAATGCTGAAAACAACGCAGAATTTGCCCTCCAACTCAAACAAGCAGGTTGGAATCCAGAAAATAAGTGATTCTCCAAATGGAATCAACAAAGATGACAAGAACAAACAGCTTCAAAAGCAGAAAAAGAAGTTGGAAGAGACTGAAATAGAGGTGAAGTATACAGAATCATCAACAACCTAGAACAATCTCTATTGATCTATTTCCCAATAGGGGAAAAAGATAATAAAAAAAAACTAATGAAACACTGATTTATATTTCTTCAGCTTTAATTCTTTTGTTCTAATTCTTTCAATTATTTCATCACAGACTGATAGCCAGAGTCAAAGAACTTGGGATTGCAGCTTGCTCTCCAAAGAGGACAGTGAAACCATACGGTTAAAAAAGCAAGAGGCTATTTTCAAAAGGGAGCGCATGAAACAGTATTCTTTCTCTCACAGGGTAATACTAATCTCATTCAATATAACATTTTTTGTTGATAAGATTAGCCAAGTCCGATCCCATTATGCATCTAAGAATTTCCATGCAAAACCATTTTTCTAGGAGAGAAAAATTTCTCACATGATGGAAGACTCCATGCAAAATAAGGAATTTGGAGGAGAGAGCTGCCGTACTCTAGGACAATGGCTAGATAAAGAAAAATCTAATGGAAATGTGTTTCATAAAATAGCTATGAGGGAATGGTGTGACCATGATTCATCATCACAAGTTGTCACACAGAAGAAGAATGTGAAAATAGAAGAACATTTGCAAGAAGATGATGAAGTGACTTCACAGATTTCATTCCCAAGGAAGTCATGTTCTCGTGTGAAGAAAAGTTTAGTTGGAGATGATAATTGTTCCATGCCAAATTCTCCAGTTTTTCCCACTTACATGGCTGTGACAGAATCTGTGAAAGCAAAGGCAAGATCCGCGAGCACGCCGAAGCAAAGAACAGGATTTCTGGATGTTTGCTATGATCAGAGTGATTCTCAAAGGGAATCCATATCTTTTAGTTATTCTTGCTATGGTGCAAGTACTAGTTCCAATGGCAAAAAATGAAGCTTCTTCTCAGAAAAGAAGTCATTATTAGAAGATGTTGAATCTGATCTGATGCATGTTTTGGTGAAGTAATTAGAAGGGTGAAGGAGCAAATTTAATTTACTAGGCTCATTTTACGTGAGACACAACACACTGATGAACTTTTTCACCTCACATTTTGGCAAAATATTTCATGTTATTGATTGTACTGAAATAATGACTTTATTATTTTGGAGAAAAACTGGAGGAAAATTGATGAAAGATGCATATGGGCACCGCTAACATCCCAATATCAGCAGTTTTACAAACATTGATCTTTTTGTTATTATAAATCTACAATTTGTTCATAAAGTTTAGAAATTATATATATATATATATATCCAAACTCAAACTCAGTCTCATAAGATGAATTGATGAAATATACAAATATAGGTATTTGATCATTTCTAATTTCTCAAGATAATGAACAAGAAAAGACATTAATAGTCGGGTCCAATTTTTCCATAATGTTTGATTAATTCAAATTTGGGCCTGAGATTCGCTCCCATAAATCTGGGCCTTAGATTCAGTCTAAAACAATTTTGGGCCCGAGACTAGCCGGTGACTCACGTCACATGAGATTGCAAGTGGCTTGAACGGGTAATTTCTTTTTAAGTTTTTAGGCAAGTAAATTACTAAGATTTTGGGCTTTCAAAAAAAAAAATACTGGGATTTTGTGGTACATATAAAATTTGTAAGAAAAAAAAAAAAAGAAAAGCTGTGTTGGAAACTAAAAACTTTTGTAAGTATTTTAAATTTATCTTCAAATTTATGTAGTACAATACTCACATTAGGCACTTAGGGGCTCAACTAAAACAATGCAAGTGATTGCAAGACAAATTACAATTATATATTATGTGAATTTTTTTATCGTTGTCTAATTTTTAAAGTTTTGTCTAGACTAATCTAACCTTGACCATGTCCTGCAACTAATTATAGTAGAAGAGTCTCTCAATAAAAGTGATCGCACTTACAAAATTTTGAATTCATAATCTTATTTAAGCAATATCAAACTGCATACTACTCTAATAAAAAAAAAAACTGCTTACTACTTAAACTTAAACTAACTCTACGTGGACATATATTATGTGATTTGATAAATGGTTGAGATTAAAAACAAGACAATATATGATTTATAATAAGTCATTCTAATTCTTTAAAATTATCAATTATTAATTGCTTTTAATTTTTTATATATATAAAAAAGAGATTGGTAATGATTATCTATAAAATATGTTACTAATATGTGATAAATAGTTTATGCACCAAACAAAAAAAAAAAGAGATTGGTAATGATTATCTATAAAATATGTTACTAATATGTGATAAATAGTTTATGCACCAACAAACAAAAACTAAACCAATCAAAAGTATATATCTTGGCGTCAACAAATCAAATGATTAACCTAGGCAATAATTACAGTTATAATATCACCAGTGAAAGAGGTTGATCAATAGATCAAGTCTCTTCTTGAAATCTTATGTTGTTGTCTATTAAAAATAATCCTATTTGAAATATTATCAAATAACAAATATATAGATACATTTAAACTTCAATTTTTTATGTCACATTGTCACGAGAGACTAAATTTAAAATTCTCTCCCTCGGATACACTTCAGATATATATATATATATACTAGGGGCTTTGCGTGTCATAACGGGCACGCAAATATTAGGGATCAAAATGAAATTGATAGTAAATATTATGGACCTAAGTGAGGTTTTGGCCTAAAAGAAATAAATTCTAACATTATAGAGAAAAAAGGACGACCAGAAAGGAGTGAAGTCATATAATATAAGATATATATATATATATATATATAATTAAATTTAATCTCTACCATGAAAGTGAGATTTCTCTCGATCACGACCTTCAATATTGGGGGAACAGTAGTATTAGTTTATCATTATCAAATATCAATATCAGTATGTACCAAAAAAAAAACAATATCAATATCAGTATATATCAACTATATATAAATGTCATGCATGCTTTGAGATGACACAACTATGAAATTTCTGTGTTGATCTCCTTACATACAAAACCAAGTTGGTATGCGAAACCCATCTTTTATTAATTTGGGATTGAAAATAAAAGTTGATGATGGGGATCCCACAATAATCTATCACCTCCATATATAATGCTTGCACCTACCATTCCATCGTCGACTCATAAATTCATCTCTCATTAATTCAAGGACGTGCTTGATTGTATTAATAATTATTTGAGAGTGATTAGTCAGAATTATCCAATTATACACACTCATGTATGCCAGATGAGTGCGACAATATAATTGCTTATATAAAAAATTAACAATAATATTAACATTTTAAACTTTCATATATACTTATATGAAAGTATTAAATCAACTTTTAGATTTGAAAATGCATATTCACTCATTAATTATATTATCACCAATGTTTTTTTTTTTAAAAAAAGTTGGAGATAGCTATAGAGGCTTGATCGAATTGATGAGTGGCCCCTAAATATCCATAAACTGAGAAGTCTCGAAAGAGGGCCTTTTCGTGCTTGACTGTCTGAATCATTGGATTGGGTTAATTAGAAGAAATCATTAATTTGTGTTGTGGATTGAAAGTGATTTGAATTGATGCATGAACATCAACATCGATCTTTGTGTGTGGATCGGCGAAGAACCCACTTAAGCATATAAATACATGTTTGTGTTGTATAATAAATGGTTATATATGTATATAATTAAGGTTTTTGAGATTATGTGTTTCTTTCTTCTCTATTGATAGACCGATCTTTTACCTAGTCTTGTCATGTTTGGCACATGCCCTAAGTGCGCTTAAGCATTCCTCTGGTCCTAGATCCATTGAGTTAGTGTTTCCTTTTCGTAGAAAGGTGATCCCATCATTCTCTTTATGACTCTCTATAATCTATATAATTAATAGATAAAATATATTTGTTTAGTCTTTAAATTTATTTCAAAATTATGATTTGGTCTCTAAATCATGGAAATAGATTTTTTAATCTCTAATTTTTTACCAACATAAAATATTTATCTTATATGAATCATAATTATGTTGTAGGGACTAAATAATTAACATTTATAATTAAAAATAAGTATGGATGGAAAGTATATTTTCAATTATTAGGGATTAAATCATAATTTTAGGGTAAATTTAGGGACTAATAATTAGATTTACTCTAATTAATATTACTACAAAATATTTATTATTTATTACTTATATATATATATACTATAAATAATGAAACACTAAATATTTGGTAGATTTATCATTTATTTGGCAACAATTGAAGGGCTTCTCTTATCCACTTATATACCCATATACTTGAAAATGGGGTGAATTTCAATTTGGTCCATTATATTTTATTTGTTTTAGGTTGGTTTTATATGTTTTCATAATTTTTTCAAATTGGTCACAAACTTACTTTCAAAACGTGATTTGACCTCATTTGTTAACGATTTCAATTGATCAGATAAAGAACTCTTTAAAAGTTAGCATATAGTTTCGAACTCGTTACATTTGAACTTAAAACGAGATAAATCTGACTAATTTCGCTTATATATGACTATGAAACAAGTTACTCACTTTCGAAACTCAGTTGATCTTGTTTGTTGATGACGCTCTCAAAATTAAAGCTAAGTACTCGTCAAAAGAAACTCATAGTCTTGCATTCATTGCATTCAAACTTGAAACGAGAGATATATGTTATATAATCACGCATTCAATATTATTTTTGGGATCAATTTGAGAAATTATAAAAATATGTAGAACTAATTTTAAAAAAAATAAAACATAAAGGACCAATTTAAAATTCACCTCATACATAAGGGGCCAATCTAAATTTTGTGGCCATTGAGATATTAATAGACTTTTTTTTTTTATGAAGAGATATTAATAGACTTTAACTTTGAACAAAACATGTACTGATGTACAACATTGTCTAACAAAACATTATTCTTTTATAATAATATTTTTTTTCCGAACTGGTTTTGGGGATGGGAGGGTGGGCTCCCACATAAAGTATAATGAATTTTTCATAAATAAAAAATTATAATGAATTTGACCATATAGCTTCTTTCACGAATGACTCCGATGTGTGTCAATTTTTAAGTATACACACATGGCCACAATTTATGCTTCTTTTATTTCACATAAAGTACAAGATCATTGTATACCCCATTTCGAAAATAAATTCACTCATATTTAATACTTAATAGTAGTCTTTGATCCTCCATCTCAGCTTGATCTTGTACTAAACTCAGATCTTTTGTGTTAATGAAAGCCAGCCGTATTTTTCATTAAAAAAATAGTAGTATTTGAAGAAAAAAGAAAAAGAAACTGAAAGAGTACATAATCATACTCCTACCTTATGAGCTCTTCTTTTGCCTCACGTACGTGTATTATAACCTAAAAGGTACATATATATATATTAACGTTAGTTAAACTTTGTAGAGTTCTAAAAAATGAGCCTATACCTAATATTGTCAAAAGCTTGATATATACTAATTAATGATTAATGATCTTTTGTTTTCTCCTCAGCTCCATCATCTTTGTGATTGTTATTTATATGGAAGTAGATACAAACATTATTTCTTCTGTCTTTTTGACATGTGCTTTTTATTATTTTTTTCCACGGCCCCCACTTTTTTAAAAAAGATATATAGCTAAATACTATTAGTTAATTGGCACATTAAAATTAACTTAAGTTAGGCCACTTGAAAATTAATTAACTCCATGTATAGCAGTACAGAGTCTACAGACTACAGATATACAGAGAGAGAATATTGGAAGTGCGAGAGTATATATATATATCATGATTAGTAAAGTGAATTGGAAAACCTGAACAAACTAGTATAATTAACTGTATTTGGGTTTGATGAATGAAATTAAACTAGTCAATTCATGGCACCAAGAAATTAAGAAAAATATATAATCTTGAAACAACTCCACCATGGAAATGTTGCTTTCAAGCCGCATTAATTATCACTTTGGATGATTTGTACTCTCAATCTGTCAAAACAAAAAACATGGCTTTAGACCCATCTCAGTGGTGAATATAATTTGTGTCTGATATGTCAAAGAAGCTAGCTATAGCCACTGTCATAATATATATAGTTTCCAAGATTTTGAAATTGGTATATATGAGAAATTTGGTGATATAACACATGATTTTTATTTTACTTCTCGTACACTATACGTTTGTTATAGCCTCAAATTTTGTCATAAATTAATAACCCTGGGGCATATATACCAAACAACACCTAAATACTTCCTATGGAAATTTTACTAATTATAAGAGAAGCTAAGTAGTTATAACTTTTGTCACGGATGTATATATGTATACTAGGGGCTTTGCGTGCCCTAACGGGCACACAAATATGTATGTAGAATAAATAAGGGACTAAATTGTTAACTTAGTAAAGAAAGAGAGACCAAATAGTAAATTTTCTCTTATTTTTAATTTCATAGACTATAGTTTTAAAGAAAGACGACCAGAAAGGGGTGGAGCCATAAGATATGCTTGGTTAATTTAGATATATAGAGTTAGACATACAAGGAATGCAGTCACTATCATGTGTTTAAATGGCACTGAGGCATCACTCTACAGCTATTGTGAAAGTGACTGAAAGAGAGAGCTCAAAGCCTAAGCTTTTGGCAGGCCAAGCAAGAATAGATGGATGCTTCTGTGTCATATGTGAAGCAATATTGTTAAAATGGCAGTTCCAAGATTATGCTTTATTTCGCTATTAAAGTATCTGTGTTGTGTGTCAAAAAGGACCATTCTTTTACATTCAAAGTCTCTGGACTCCTTTTACGAAAAACAAAAGTTTCTGGACTACATTTTCTTTAATTTCTAATTGTGTGCATGATGGCGAAAGCAAATTAAAGGAGACACACACACATTAACACATATATATACAGTTCCCCTCATCCCCTTCTTCCCCTCCAATTATCCAAACAAATTCTTAAACTCTTAATTTTGAGAATATATTCAACTGCATAAAATACTCTGTAAATAAGAACAACTTCTCGTGATTCTACTTGAAAAGTTGATTAAGTAGCTCACCAAAAACATAAATAAGTTAAGTAATTTAAAAAAAAAAAAGTTACCTTGTCAGTTGTCATAATCAATACTCAAGCTAGTTGGAAAAATCAAGCATCCTATAGTTTTTTTTTTCTTTTTGAAGTGTTCTTAGTGACCTTTTATAGTTTTATTAGACATATATAAGTCATGGGTCTATGACCTAACCAACTTGAAATCTATAAATTAGGCATAGCACATGCCTACACGCTATCCAACTGATGTGGCAAGTGGCAACGCATTGAAATTTCAACACCAAACAAAAATTCTCAGAATCTGTGTGCGTCTGTCTCTGGATTAATTCGACGCAATATTATTGTTATTGGCTAGAGTTATCCAAAGTAAGCAATTACTTCAAAAAGTACTTTGCTTAACATTAGGGGCTTGAAAATTATATATATATAGATACATATGTTGTGGAATCATAGTAGATAGTATATAAGCAATTTCAAGAGCATCAATTGTTGACTTGTAAGTCATATTCTGGCTGTACGGGTATATATAATGAAACATATAATGGTTGTGTGCACATGATGATGATCAAAGGACAGTATATATATGCGTATAGAAGAATATATATATATATATATATATACATATCAATGCCCTATATGTTAATTCACATGCTATGCTTATCCCATTGGAAAGCTTTACATTGTATAGCCCCTCCCCGCGTCTCCTCTCTTCTGCATTTATCATCATTAATTTTGTATACCCCATCTGTGTGACCACTATGTATTGTTCAAAGCAATTCATATCACAAACAGAAACCATTTTCCAAAAGCAAATGATGCAGCTAACATATAGTACTGTACATGTTATGATTGCAGATGAAAAACTTGTTCCACTTCAATTTAAATGATTGACGTCTAACGACTATTTAATTTCCAATTGATTTAATTTATAAATTAAACACATATATGTGGATCATGAATAATCTCCACTAAATCCAATAATATTATATAACATTGACTATATATATATGTTAATTATTTAATTTATTTGATTTCATGCTATTAGTTTATTATCAATCTCCATCATCTATATGTCGAAGAAATATTATATTGCAGTGTTCATCTATATATATATATATATCACTGATGATGCTTTAATTTGCTGAGAATATATATCAGCAAATTAACATTTTTAAGTGATATATGTATACTTATAACCCATTATATGATCCCTATAATCAATAGGTTTTTGGTTGCATATATTGTAGAGGATTAATAATTGAATCGATCCAAGAATATTAAACTTGAGCACCTTCTTTTTTTTATTGATATTTGAAGACACTGAGAACAAGAAATTCATGCTTGATTGTAACATTATTTGATTGCAGATTAATTGACGCTCTTGATTCCAAACTAATGTTTGCATGGTAATTAAGGACCAAAATCCTTATATGGTCTCACGCAGAAATTTAAACTAGACACAATTTATTTTTATTATATAAAATAAATTAAAGGAATGGAATCATCAATTATATATTACTGTATACTTAATTATCTCATTTCGTTCATTTTCTAATTCAAGATTGTGCTCCTCGCTCTCTCTCTCTCTCTCTCTCTCTCTCTTTTTAAACAGTAGCAAACGCACTAAAAAACTATTATAAGTAACCAATAGCCAATTTTCAAGCAATTAATTAATATTTCTGGCAAAGGAAAAGCAATTTATTAATATCTATATATGCGTGTGTGTTTATATACACACACACACACACTAAGCTAAGCTACGAGAAAGGTAATAATGTGTGGTGGAATGAAATCTTGGGCATGCCTAGAAGTTAGCCAGTACTTGCCTAGCCTTGGCTATTTCTGGTTAAGAAATGTGCTAGTTTGTGATAAAGCACTTTGATATTCCTTTCTTTTCTTTCTTTTTTGGCTTAGCCTTCTGTCACTATCCAATATTGGTGCATGCAGAAGATAGATATGAAGGAGGCCATATCTTTCCCACAATTGACAGTTTGACACTACTTGTTAATTAATTAATTAATTTGCAAACCTATTACTCTCTCTCTATCTCCCCCTCTTTCTCAGTCTAGCTAGCTATAGCTTTAGCTTTACACTGACCTAATAGTTTCCCTTTGATTTTAATTTCCCCTAAACACACGCATATGCTATATATGAAAAGAGGGAGACTGTTTAGATGGACATGATATCATGAGAGTGGAATTTAACTGAGACATATATATATAGGGAACATGATAAGAAAATTAAGCTTTTCGACTTTTCGTAGCCCCCTAAGTTTGGCCTTTGCTCCCCAATCCCTTACCTATTTTTGCAGTATCATAATGTTGGGTTTATGATGATGACGAAGACTGCAATACATAACATAACCATAACATAACCTACTCTTGACTTGACACTTACAAACTTTCCTTTTAACTCCTCATCAAACTCTCTTTCATATACTTATATCATATCTAATTTGGAAAAAGATAAAGTATATATGTATGTATATTGTATACTATATATTATATATGTTTGTGTACGTGAGCATTATTTATTCAAGGATGAAGGATCTACATATATCTGCATGCCTTCTAAAATGGCTAGCAAGGAGTTATTAAATATATTTTTGGTGGCCTAACTTGTTCTTTGTGTGTAAGTTGTTGGTCTCCTAGAAGAGAACAAAAGATGAGTGGCTTGATTAAATTAATATTTTCAATGGTTGGCTGCAAATTAATAAAATGGCTTTTTGGGTGAAAATTTTTAGACAAATCAATTTTTTTGGAACACTTTTAGACAAATCATGGTGCTTCGAAAGATTTAACATTATTTAATTTTTTTGGTCGGGAAAAATAGCAAATTTGTTGGTGAATGGTGGCCATTAAATTTAGCTTTAATTTTATATTTGGAAAAATTAAAAGAAACCTTCATGATTGAGACACTGAATTATTATTATTATATTTAAACAAAGATCATAGTGGTTAGAATGATATTTAATTGAAAGAAAAAAGTAGTCAGCAATTATAATGATCCTCTTCATGAAAATTATTGGCGAAAGATGCTTAAAAGAAAATAAGGCTATCTCAATCTAATTTGTGAGAGCTATCTGCTAGATAATCATTATTAAAAAAAAAAGTATAAGAAATGAAAAAGAGAAGCGATAAACAATAATTAGCTAAACATCATGCACAAAAGAAAATACCGTACACAGAATCTAATAATTAAACAACACACACATATATATATACTAGTTGTTTTGCGTGCCCTAACGGGCACGCAAATATGTATGTAAAATAAATAAGGGACTAAATTGTTAACTTAGTAAAGAAAAAGAGACCAAATAGTAAATTTTCTCTTATTTTCAATTTCATAGACTATAATTTTAAACATTGACCACCAGAAAGGGGTGGAGCCATATAATATAAGATATACACTACTAACTTTGTATGCCCAGACATATAAATATTAATTTAAATTTTAAAATTATAAAAGAAAATTGTAAATTGCTTTAAAAAGTTATTATTCCTATTGTATTTATAAAATAATGAAAAGCTATTCAATTTTTATAATTTTATAATTTTATTTTATAGATTGGGAGAATGGTTACTAATTAGAAGGGTCCAAATTAAAGCCACATTTAATAGTGTTTATATTTATATATTATAAATGAAGCAACGTGTACCATTAGTAGTGGTATAGATAATAGACATGCATATAAGCGAAGACAAAAATGAGTAATTTTCTCCATGAAGAAAAAAGAAGCTATCATTGGAATCACCTAGTGAATGTTAAATAAAGCTTAGACAAACACAGTAAGGTGAAAAGGGTAGAAATAGAATACAAATAGAAAAGCTCCGACGGATCCTCACATTCAACCAGGAATATTCGAATTAATGGTATTCACTATTCATCATACACACCACTGTGCTCTTCAGATACTCAGCAAGAAAAGCAGTGTGGCAAGAACTTTCAACGGTTATAATTAACTTAACTATATTTGGTTTAAATTTATCCAATAAAATCAATGCCAAATATAATAATAATCGTTTGGCTTGGGTTTGCCCATGTGTTGGGTTTAGAGGAACATAATTGAAGGTAGTTGAGAATGGTCCATCCATATATATATAATTAACTAAATAATTAATATGGGCATACTTAGCCTTCCATTTCTCTTCTTCTTGAAGCTTCTTTTTGTTTTGTATTATATTATTTTATTTGTTGCATGCTAGCTTTACAACTTCTCACTATATATATCTATGTGTGTTTCCATACTCATGTAACATTAATTAATTATTAGGTTAAATTACATTTTAATATCTTAAAGTATTGATCAATTTCACTTTGAAAGAAAATGGTACCAAAATGAAACCAGCCTATACTTCAGGATATCAAAGTATAATTTACTCATATATAACCATATATAGGATGAATTATTCTAAATCCAAAATAAACTGACTTGGCTTTGAACTTCTCGTCTATGTAATTAAGTTCTATCACCTGTATGTACGTGGTAGCATTAATTACTCATCTACGTGCATCTACATATATAGAAACCCAGGGGCCACAACAGAAAAAAAAAATAGTAAATAACTGACAGATGTAAAAATCAATGCATTTTTAATTGAATAATTACGGTGGATCAAATATTTATCACTAGGCCAAAAAAATATAATTGTAAGAACGCCATTCTATCATTTCTAGTAAAATCTGTTTTATATGTTCTATTTACTTTATATTTATCTCTGTCTGGATCTCATATGAGATCAGCAGATCATGGATCCGATCATCCGAATCCTCAAAGTATGTAAGTAGTATGCAAGTAATTAATACTATGATGATCTGATCCGTTTGGTGAACCAACCGAAGTAATTAAAACAGAAATAAATTCTTGTTACATAGTACGTATATCAATGCCCTCATAGATATATCTAGCAGATCACTGCAATTATTCAGGTAATAAGGTTTTTGCCAAATTAACGGAACCCTAGCTAGTTCATAAATTAGATCAATAAAATAATAAAAGAATACATACAAATATATAAAAGATCTTTGAAAAGACTAAAGTACAATTAATTATCTTACTGCCCATCAAAAACAAATTTATTTATCTTACTGGATCCTTTCTTCATTAATTATAATCATGTCTATAATATTGTGTCCGATTATTTGCACCCCAAAAAATTACATATTTGGAAAAGGAAAGAATTTAAGTAATGAAGACTAGGTTGACGATGAGGAGTTTGCTATATATGTTAATACTCCACTTGCTAGAATGCTAGCTAGCTAGTTGCTACTTGCTAGTAATGATATTGACACAAAAGCCAAGGTTCCCACAATTCCCAGGACCCTACTGTCCTACATACATTCCAATTACGTACACCACACAACATACATTGGCAAATATTGCTATCTCTATATATAATATATGTATATAAACGTAAATGTGTACATGTACACCAGCTTCTGCAACATCAATTAATAAGCGATCACCGTAATCTTTGTTAGGTATCACGCACCTTTCACACTACTTGTGAATTTTGAATTTGTGATGGGCAAATTAATTATAGAGCGTAACTTAACGTACATGCGCACCAAATGCTTTACACAATAGATCGATCTGTATGTGCTTCAATTCTCCATGATATATGTTATATATGCATATATGATCGGTGAGTTTAACATTGATAGATACGTACATATGTATATGTGACTCAAAATATGCGTCACGGTGACTCACGTACATACATACATATACATACATATATATATATATATACAACTGATGATGTAGCAAGGAAGAAGAAGGTAATAATTATTATAATTGACGGATGATGTTAATGCATGCGCATGTTTGTTTAGTTACTTTTTCAGTAGTACGTACGTATATATGTAGCTATAGCCAATAGGGTGTCCCAAGTGGAGACCCAAAGTATGAAAGTAGTACTTGCTCTACCAGCGTGAACATCACGTGCATTAGTCCCCACACCACATACGTACTTTCCAAACTCTACATGTCAGCCTTTCCTCTCTGTATTATACGTACTCCGATCCTGACCACTATTAATTAATATTCTCACATCTAACCAATATATACACACACACACACACACTTGATAATAATTAAGACAAATGTATAGACAATTATCATTTTCTACGATCAATACAAATTAATGAGACCACCACCCGATTTGTCTGCCTATGTGTCCTTCTTACCACCCTTCACTTTTATATGTAGCAATTAGTACTTAAAAAGAACTTAAAGTAGTTAATAATTGAAATATAAACTTAATTATTTGCGCAACTAATTAATATAACTTTTAACTGTATATATATAGCTAAGACACAATGAATATTCGCACTTGTGTAGTGAAGAAGCGTACGCGCGTACGCCTTCTCTAGCATTACCGAGTACACAGCACTTCAAATTGCTTTATATAATTAACTCATAACCTATTTTTTTTTTGTTTTAACAAAAACCATATAAAGA
The DNA here is from genome assembly GCA_003254925.1 of Chamaecrista fasciculata. Lineage (NCBI taxonomy): Eukaryota > Viridiplantae > Streptophyta > Magnoliopsida > Fabales > Fabaceae > Chamaecrista > Chamaecrista fasciculata. The sequence continues at coordinate 66,704 of QANZ01017357.1, forward strand.
AAATATTTCAGAAACACAAAGACATAGTTATTAGGTTTTGGGACCCAATTATTTGAGTCCCTCTTTCACTTAACTGAAAGAGCAGGCAACTTATATAGTAGGGGCCGGAGGTGTGTGTTATACTCTTGGAAACCAAAAAAGAATAATCAAGTGTTTCCATACACATCATCTTGATAAGTAGTATGATATAAAGTCACTAGTGTAGTGCCTAACTTTCAGATCATGTACACACATTGTCTCATGGAACCTAAAAGTCAAACAGTCCCAAACTAAGAACTCAATATAGAGAGAGAGAAAAAAAAAAAATAGTCTNTATTGACATTTTGGTCCTTTCATTTCATTACATAAAACTACTCCAACCTTCATTACAAATATTCACCTTTAACACAAATTCCAAAACAGTTTCATTATCATTTCATTTCATAACAATCATAACCTAAATCATTGATTGTGAGTTTAATGAGTAACTTGGGTGGTGTGGGTTAGAATGATTTGCAAGTTATTATAAACTACCCAAATTCTTATTTTTCCAAATTTCTGAATCCAAGGTGATACATCACTATTTGGGCGTACGCCTAAACGGCCCTCGCACCGGGCCTCTTCTCCCCTCCGCACCTTGCGAAGCGCCCTCGAGACAGTCGGGCGCCCTAAACTCACTTAGGGGCGCTCGTGGTCCATCCTGGGTCTTGGCGCCCGTCCCCCAAATGACACGTGGTCACCCACGACTACCCCGCTCCGCAATCCACGCTACGGGAGATCGTGGGTTACTGACTTGTTCATACCCACGATCTCCAGTTTCTAGGCGCCCGCCTAGAAGCACACCACGCAATCTCCCACGATTGCCTTGCTCCGCAAATCTCGGTCTCCACCATCTTCGCTGGTGGGGATCGTGCCCAGAACGTGGTCCGCCCCGCACGCTGACCACCTCTCTCCTCCCTGCTCTATAAATAGAGCCCTTTTCACCAGTTCAAGGTTAGCTACTTCTGACACTCTAAAACTCTCTCACTCTCTGATTATTCTCGTACTAACTTGAGCGTCGGAGTACACTTCGCAGGGCCCCCCTGTGAAGCTTTTGCAGGTCTTTGCTCAAGTCTTGGCTCTTGCAGCCCTCTCCGGTGAACTAGGTNTTAATTGTTTTTTGCATTTTTTTTTAATTCATTTATTTTATTAAAGAAGTGGGGGGGAGTGAGTGGGGAGAGAGAGTGGTGATTTTTTTTTTCTTTTTTAATTTTTTAATTCACTATTTTTGACCAACCATAAAGGGGTGGAGCCATATAATATAGTATAGATATAATATATCATAGTGCGCGGGAAAATGTTTGCCTGCTATAATTAGCAATGCTATCAAATGTGTGGATGCAAGTGATTAAGTACACTACTCAAGTCAAGTTAACTTCTTTCCATTTATATCCCATCGCTTTTCATATAGTGTGTGTCTGTATCGAAATTCCAAATCCAAATGTATAATAGTGATAAGAAAAAGATTTGAATATATTCTTCAGCTACTCTAATTTAAAAATTTAGCCAAACAAAGCTTTAGCGCATCAGCACATGCATCGCTAAATATGGTGCATAGATTTAACAACTTCATTCCATAGATGTTTTAAATTTTTTCGAAGTAGCTCACCAAATATGAGTTTTGTCCCAATTAATTTGAATTTGACCTGTGTGATTGTGTTACACATTTGATAATAATATGAGAGTCTCTTAATAAACATAATTATATTTATAATGTGTTGAATTTAGAATATTGCTTAAGCAATACCAAATTATGTATCATTTAGACCAATCCATTTATTAGTATCTAATATTTTAATTGATATACTATCTTAGCGGTGATATAATTTTGTAGTAATAATGAATAACAAGAATGAATCAACGTTTCAAAATGTTATTTTATTATTTGTACACAATTATGTAATTTTATTTTTTAAAAAAACATTAAGGATTCATTATATTTGATGATCAATTTTCGAGAATATATTATTATATTACCCCCCTCACTATCTTTAATTCCATGCCTTTCTTTATTACCTTGCAATGTCTTTGTGATTTCATGTCTTTATCTTTTCCTAGGACCAGTAAAAATTCTGCTTTTGTAATGAACTCTAGCTCTTTTTCTGTTATTGGCTTTAGTAGCCATTCTGGTGTAACTTGACAATGTTGCACACCCTATGTTATTGCTTTTGTTCTTCTTAATGAATTTCGTTTATTATCAAAAAAAAAAAAGAATTTCATTTTTCAATATGTATATAAAATTTTAGGTTTGTAATTCAAAAGTTGTGTTTGATTATAGGTTAAATTTGGAGATAGTATCATGCATGTGTCCTGAATTTTAAGTTTTCATAATTAATGAAGAAATTTGGGGTTTTAAAAGAAAATTATCAGTTTCGTAAGGAAATCAGAAATTTTTGGCCAAAAAAAAAGGAAATCAGAAATTTAAAACAAGACAAAAGTACTAATTTCGTCTCAAAACTTTACACCAACTGTCAATTTTGTCACCAACTTTTTTTTGTTATCAATTTTATCCTTAATGTTTGACATTTTGGTCAATTTTTATTTTTTACTCTTTAGTCAAATATCAATGTTAGAATCTACGTGTCATATAATAATGTAAAAGTGATAGAAAAAAATTCAAATATTAACTCGTCAGAAAAAAAAAATTACATGATGCATTATATCATTAATTTATTGACAGAAGTTCGTCAAAAGATAAAATTGATTAGAAGACAAAATTGATTGTAGAAAAAGATTAAAAACAAAATTGATTGTAGAAAAAGATTAAAAACAAATTGACAGATACTATAAAATTTGGGGACGAACTTAGTACTTGCTTTTAAAACAATTTATAACATATCATCTAAAAAACAAATAATTAATTGAATGAATAGGAATACTAGTAGAGGTACACCGTACACATCTAGACTCAACTAAAGATATGGAACGTTATTTAATTTTTAATTAGGAAAAAAAAAACAATGATATGAATTCCCGAATAATTGAGATCAATAATGTTCGTATGGTTAAAAAATCAAGGTGTTGGTGATATGGATAAATTGACTTATGATTGGATTCTGTAAATTAAATCTTGATATGGATAAATTGACTTATATATATATATATATATATATACTTTCGGCAGCATGTTTTCTTCTTACATTTAACATTAAAAATTATATCAAATAAAAATAAAATAGTACTAGTCTCTCATAAATTTCAATTCAAATTTTTACTATAAGAGGTACTCATATTTGGAAGAGAATCCAAAAGCCTCATAAGTTTACGTAATAGTGTCTCAAATAAAAAATAATAATAATAGTAAAGAAAAGAGATGGAAAAGAAGAGGGGCGAGGTGTTTTGTGTATAAAAGGAGTGGGTTGGTTAGCTCTCTGAGAGGCATTTGGCGGGCACAACACAAGTAATATGGGTTCCCTTGAACTCCTTATCCTCCTCACATATCTCCTCCCATTGTTTCAAGTTGAAGTTGAGGGCACTAACACATGCTTGTCCTCCAAATCCAACAACAACACTCATATCCTGGTCTCCCTCCAATCCCTTCCACTGGACGGCTTCATCCTCTCCCAGTCTTCTTCTTCCCTTGTGGAAGCTTCTAGAGACTTCGGGGACATGTACCACCTCCCTCCTCTCGCCATCCTCCACCCCCACTCTGTCTCCGACATCTCCCGCGTCATTTCTCTCCTCCTTAATTCCTTTCCTCCGCCCTCCTTCAAGGTCGCCGCCAGAGGCCAGGCCCACTCCCTCCATGGCCAGGCCCAGGCCCACCACGGCCTCGTCATCAACATGCCCTCCCTCCCTCATGCTCCAATAATGCTGCTCCCGCCGAGTGTGGTGGAAGTTTCCGGGGGCGACCTTTGGATTAATATTCTCAACCACACACTCAAACATGGATTGGCTCCTAAATCCTGGACCGACTACCTTCATCTTACTGTTGGGGGTACTCTTTCCAATGCTGGTATTAGTGGCCAAGCTTTCCGTCATGGTCCCCAAATCAATAACGTCCTCCATCTCCAACTTGTCACCGGTATATATATATATACACTCTACAAATAAACAATTAATTCCCAAAAAATTCTCTTTTCATCCTTAAATTTTACATCAATTTTGTTTTAAAAGTTTTAGGTCAAAGTACAAATATGGTCACATATATTTTACTGAGTTTTTAATTTGGTTCTGTATCTTTCTTTTACACTTTTAGTCTCATATCTTTGTAAAAGGTCTCATTTTGGTCCCATATCTTTACAAAATGATTAATTGTTAATTGATCATTTTACAAAGATATTAGACCAATTCTACAATGGACCCAAAGATATGAGACTAAATCTACCAAAAAAAAATATAAGACTAAATTGGGACATGACCTAAAGATATAAAACAAAAAATGCAA
>QANZ01017357.1:71132-98019 GCA_003254925.1 Chamaecrista fasciculata
GTACACGTTTTGGCCTAATTATGACTCAAAAACACATGTTTCTTAAGTTCCCTACCTCAATTCCCTTCCTATTCCTGTTCCTGGGACCCCATTACCACTTTGCATCTCTATCTCCGAGATTCGGATCTTATTCGGGGTTCCACATATTTATATAAATATAGGACAGTAAAACTGTTACAACTCACCTGAACACTACCTAGCAGTGTAAGTACTGGTAACATGTTAGGGGCACATACATATATCAACCACTAAAGTGTATGTAGCAAAGTCTAAAACGTGATTTAAGAATGATTAAAATTTTATCTGAATTTGAATATGAGAATAATAATGACATGCTTTACTTGTATCTTATTCATAATAATAAATATTTATTTTTAATAAATAAAAATATAATATTTTAAAATTTTATAGATTGAAAAAATATAAAATTATAAGGATAAAACATTAAATTCAAACAAAAATATTATATATATATATATTTAAGTGTTCTAACAATACATTATTTATGACTTTTTTGTAGTTATAAATTTATAAATTAAAAATTATTGAAAATAAATTTTATATTAATAAAAATTAAATCATTTCAAAATTTTTCCAATCTAAGTCTCAGAATGAAGATTTAATTATTCATAAATTCTGAATATAAAGATTAATTTTAATATTTGTTTATATTTGAATATGAGGAGAGGGATTATGATACCTTATTAATGATATCATCCCTAAAAGTGGTGTCCTGTTTCTTTTTATGTGACTATATAGGTAATGAGTGATGAGTGCCTTTCTTTTCAAGTGTGAATGCAACTCTAAGTGAAGAAAAATATGTTGTTTTGTAGGAAAAGGAGAGGTAGTTAGCTGCTCACAGGACCACAATGCGGACTTATTTTATGGTGTGCTTGGAGGACTTGGTCAATTTGGCATCATCACTAAGGCTACCATTGCTCTTGAGCCAGCACCAAAAATGGTGAATATATATACATATATACGATTATATCATGTACTACGTAGAATGAATACATACATCTTTATATATATACACAAATGGTTTCGTTATGTCGTCATAACTTGAAAGTTTGTGGCCTATGATGCAGGTGAAGTGGATCAGAGTGTTGTATTCAGATTTCTTTCTGTTTACAAGGGATCAAGAGTATTTAATATCAATCGAGAACACTTTCGATTATATTGAAGGATTCGTGATCATAAATAGAACTGGCATCCTCAATAGTTGGAGATCTTCCTTCGATCTCAAAGACCCACTTCAAGCTAGTCAATTTGAGTCTGAAGGGAAAACCTTGTACTGTCTCGAAATTGCAAAATACTTCAACCCAGATGAAGTTGAAGCCATGAATCAGGTGAGCACAAAGAACAAATTAACATCTCATCAAGAAACAACATATATATAGAATAAAACTATGCTTTTTCAATTTTCCATAGATAATTCACCCATTGATATATTCAAATGCAGAGTGTTGAGAATTTGTTGTCAGAATTGAGTTATATTCCCTCCACAACCGTCCTATCAGAAGTGTCTTACGTGGAGTTTCTAGATAGAGTGCATGCTTCTGAAGTGAAGCTAAGAGCAAAAGGATTATGGGATGTTCCACATCCATGGCTGAATCTTCTCATCCCAAGAAGCAAAATTCACGAGTTTAATGATCAAGTGTTTGGCAAGATCCTCACAAATACAAGCAATGGACCCATCCTCATTTACCCTGTCAACCAAACAAGGTAACTAATTAATGCCTTTATGTTACTAGAAATTTTAACCCATAAATTAAAACTTCATCTTTTTAATTTACTCTGCGTGGCAGGTGGAACGTCAGAAAAACCTCTTTGGTTACTCCAGAAGAAGATGTGTTCTACCTGGTGGCATTCCTATCCTCTGCAGTACCATTTTCGAGTGGAAAAGATAGCTTGGAATACATACTGAAACAGAACAAGAGGATCTTAGATTTTTGTGAGGATGCTGGTTTGGGTGTGAAGCAATATCTTCCCTATTACACAACGCAAGAAGAATGGAAATCACACTTTGGGTCACGATGGGAAGAATTTGTGAGAAGAAAGTTAGCGTATGATCCAATGGCTCTTCTTGCACCAGGTCAGAGGATCTTTCAAAACGCCATAGCCACATCCTGATGATTCATCAGACTTAGCTTGTCATTAATTAAATTAGTGTAATGCTGTAGCCTGTAAAGCTGTTGATATTTGATAATCAATTAATATCATATTAAAATAGCGTATGCTTTTTTGTTAATTCAATGTATGTAGATAATATTTTAGAAAATTCAATTTCTTTCTTAGGATTTTTTTTTATTGTTAAATGAGTCTTTTTTAAAAAATAATCTAATAATTAATAGCTTCAGCTTTTTCATTGAGTTCTGCTTGGGGAGGCATTTTATTTAGTACGCTGTACGTAGAAGAGACCCTAAATCGGAAAAAAGAATATTTCGTTTTTTTGGCCTAAAAGATTCTCCTGTCTCTGGATAAAAGGGATAGTACATTTTTTGTCATCAAACAAAACCTTGTTACAGGGTAATAAACTCACTATTTTTTTAGATTCGAATTAAACTAAATTATTAAATAATCAAATGTAGATATCAAATAAGTGATATTTTTTTTCAAAATCTAAACTGCGTAAATTATTTAAGTATTTAATTTTATATATATATATATATTTCAAAATACATATTAATTATATTATTTGCAAAATAAATTTAATAAGTTTTTTTTTATTGATGATCTATAGAAACAAATATGTTAAATTTTTATGTTATTTCTATGTTTGTAGTTTCTCAATTTATAATTGTAAGTTGTAAGACATTTCTTTTACAGTAATTAAATATAAATAAATTTCATCCAAACACGTTGCATTGTAAGAAAAGAAAATTAACTATTTTAAAATCTATGCATAAACAGATTTTGTTTTAAAAATTTGGAAATAAAAAAAAATCAATACTAATTTTATTAATTTCTTAAACTTAAAATTAAAAGGTAAAAAGTTCGCGTCATAGAAGAGAATTGTCTAAAATTGATCATCTAACATAAAATTGTAAACAATAATTTCTTTTCAATTTATTAATAAGCATCCTAAAAGAGTAGAATGCAATATAAAACCCTATGTTTATACTCTTTTTGTTAATATTTATATAAAAGTTCTGTAGCACTTGAACAAAATTGAAGATGTTAGAAAATGACGTGCCATAGGCATTCCAAATATGTTAAAGGTCCTGTTTATAACACTACTCAACAAAAAGAAAAAAGAAAGTGAAAATAGAAGGATAAATCAGTACACTCATGAGCACAAACCGAAGACAAACTAATGAACTAGCCTAAAACTCCAACTTTGACAAGGTTTAACAGCATGTACAAAACATAAAATCAATAAAAAGTTGAAAAACTCTCTTCCTGTAACAACTAACGAAAGTAAGAGAGCAATCACTTTTCAGTATTCACTTCCCTTTTGTAGCTGCATTCCAGCCAAGGCCTGGTCTGCTTACTTCCCCCTGCGGTTCTTCATATTCTCGAGCATCACGAATTGAAGCTTCAAAGTCAGTAGAATCACTTGCAACAGGAAGAAAGCTACTTATATCATCTCTAGCACCAAATCCTCCAGCTCTTATAACATCATCTGTTGTTATGGATGCCTCCATGTTTACTTCCCCAGCTGCACCAATTTCTTCTGCCCCCTTTTCTCCTCCTTTCCAATCACCTACCTTTTTCTCTACATCTATACTTCTTGTTTTAGTTTTGTTGGCTTCTTCCTCATTGATGGCAGAATGACTGGTTTTGGCAGTCACATTCTCCATATGAGCGGTCTCACTCTTATCTGATGAACTCATCAATGTAGACAGTTAGTCAATTAGCTCATCCAAAGGATGTAAATTGTCATTAATTATAGAGTAAATTACACTTTGGTACCTTGTAGTTTGACCCTATTTCACTTTGGTACCCTGTAGTTTGAAACTTGACACTTTGGTACCCTGTGGTATTTTCCATTAACACTTTGGTACCCTTTGGAGCAATTTTTTAATTTTAACCATAACAAATTTTGCAAAAATTATATATTGACCCCAATTTTTTTTTAAAGTTTTCATTTTAGTCCCTGGATAATATATATTCAGGGACCTATTTGTAATTTTTTAAAAAAATTTTGGGGTCAATATGCAATTTTTGCAAAATTTGTTATTGTTAAAATTATAAAATAGCTCTAAATGGTACCAAAGTGTTAATGGAGAGTACCACAGGGTACCAAAGTGTAATTTACCCTTAATTATATCAAATCAGAGTAAACAGCAATAAAACATACAAGAGACCGAAGGTAATTTAAAATAGTTAGAACTTATCATATGTGACCCTTAGCCAACGTCAAATCCAATTTGATGTCAGTTCTAAAGTAGTTAATTAAAACTTTCAAGTTTCAACAGCATTTCCTCTTCACAGTCAAAGAGAAAAAGACAGGTGCTAACACCTAAAAGAATGGACTCAAAGTTATGAGCGACAACTCTGCTGTGACATGAATTATACACCTCCACATACATAAGCTAGAAAAAAGAGCAAGATTCATATCAAGAAACTCATACTTAGAATTTCTTGGAAAAGTTCCGATAAGGAGCAAAAGGATCCTCATTAAATGCATAGTTGAATTCAAGAAGAATAGTCCGTGACTTGCTAAACATGTCATAGAGATTCTGATCGACCTTAAACTATCATGATTTGTCAACCATTTTGAGACTGTATCTAAATGAATACCAATACTAACCCAAGGTTTCATCAGAAGAAAAACACTAACCCAGATACTAATGGATGCTTCCACACCGCTAGAGATAGAAATTAATCAAGTTAATATTTAAAAACAGCACTTACCACGCATCATTTTATCTGATGTGTACTCCATGAAAAACAAACTTTCATGAACAAAGTTGGATAATTTTCTGATTTACTTGAGTAACTTTACTTTCTTGTTATAGCTAAAGTCCACCACAGAGAAGCTTCTGAAACGACCTAACCTACAGAAAAAAAGTTAATGAATTAAAAAGCAGAGTCATCTGATATGTTGTGAGATTATCAGGTATAGATCATATAGTTATGCTAAACTAGAACAAGAGTAAAAGGAAAGTACACGAGTAGAAAAACCCCATTGCAAGGAAAACACCAATGTCCAATTAAGATTCAAGACCAATATTCATTAAGTGTTGCTGTTCCTACTTTAAGTAGGACTGTGAAACTGAAGGAGTAAGACTACTCTCCTTTCTTCTCTCCCTGCCCAATGAAAACATGTAGTTAAGTTTCTACGCTAAATCTCAATTTGTTTATGACCCGAACATTCAAAGAGATTAGACAAGTATTCAGTAATAAATTTATGCTATAACAAGATGGCATCGGACCTTTGCTTCAGTCGTTGGGGAACAATTCAATTAATTGAAATTTACACATCAATGGAAAACTAATCCTCTAAGAAGTCCAAATAGATTCTGTACTGAAAAACAACTATGTAATATTGCAAGGTCATTGATGACTGTTCAGTGTTCACTGGTAGCTGCGCTGCAGAAACCTCTTTCTCTCATTCTCCTAGCTAAATCAGTTGTATAAAAATTTCAATATTCTGTAACTTCAATCTAAATCAAGATGAAACCTTAATTTCTTAAAATAACTAGACAGGACGTTTTTCAAAGTTATTTTCTTACAAATGAGCAGAAACGACACCTAGTGCTGCATTGGAAATTTCGGCCAAAAAAAAAAATAGTGCTGCATTGGAAATGCATATCCAGACATGTAAATTCGTAAGTGGATACAGAAAAGAATCTCATGTGGATTTATCGACCTTGGGAGAGGGAAATCCCCACCCACTCTTTACCAAAGGGATTTATCACCCTGCCCTGGGAAGCTAGGGATTTACTAATAGAAATGACACTGCAGGAAACTATATTAGTCTCGATCGTCAATTATCTTATTGCACGAGGCATTCAAGAAACGAATCATGTGCGATACCCCATGAGACTATTCGACTAGAGATATAAAACCAAGTACTTGAGCGGCCCAGTCGATTGTGCATAACTACGAATCCGAATTTTGCATGATCCACCCAGTTAAATGTTGTAGTGACTACCAATACAATACATTGATCCTCTACGAAAAAAAAAAATTAGCAGTACCTGAAGGAACTGAAGAACTATGGATGAAAACGGAATGAATCTCCTCAAATCTGAGTTCTGACTTCCTTTTCCTTGTTTGATGTTGGCCACGTCTGGTTTTGGAGGAGAAAAAAAGCGAAGGTGTAAGGCGGTGTGTGAGACAGATGTTTATTGTTTACTGAGTTCTGAAACCGACATGCGTTCAAGCAACGCTGGAGTGGAATCACTGGGACATTTGGAGGCGGAGATGACAAAATTAAAGCTTTGATATTTTTTTGGATTAGGATCCTAAAATAATTTATATATAAAATTCTTTTCTTTTCCTTTTTTGCCAAAGTCTCAAACTGGTCCCTTATGTATAAGATAGAGATAGATTTCAAATTGATCTCTTATTTTTCAATTATTTTATATTGATCCTACATGTTTCCACAGTGTTTCAGGTTGGTCCCAAATATACTTTTGAAATGCGATTTGATCTTATTTGCTAACAATCTCAATTTATTAGAAAAAGAACTCTTCAATAGTTAGCACGTAGTTTCAAACTCGTCGCATTTGAACTTGAAACAAGATAAATACGACTAATTTTACTTATTTGATCGTGAAATGAGTTACCTACTTTTAGGATACAATTTGACCTCGTTTGTTAATAATTCAAAAAATACTCGTTAAAAGAAACTTGTGACTCTGAATTCATCAAATTTGAGCTTGAAATGAAAGAAATATTCACATTGAGTATTTTTATGGGACCAACTTGAAACTCATGAAAATATGTAGGACTAATCTGAAACAAATGAAAAATTAGAGACTAATTTATCAAAAGAAGTTAGTCAAAGGATAAAATTGACGAAAATGTGAAAGATCGGGGACGAAATTGACAGCAAAAAAAGATTGGGGATGAAATTGACAGTTTGTGTAAAGCTTGGGGACGAAGTTGACAGCAAAAAAATTTTAGGGACGAAATTGATAGTTGGTGTAAAGTTTGGGGATGAAATTAGTACTTTTAACTTTTCTTTTTCTTTTGAATTTCACAATCTTTGTAAGAAAATCTTTATTTACAAGAAAAAAAAAACTTTCATTTTATATTAAAATAAGCAAAAATATTATATCTCTTACATTTCAAATTTAAATATGATATACTTAAATAGTTACTCTTAAAATTATTTTATATCTAATTTTCGATCATACACAAACAAAATCTAATATTGTTTGAAAAATATAATATATCTCAATATTTTAATTTCAAGATCAATTGATAAATTTTATTATTTTTTATCAGTGTGTGTTTTTATCTATTCGACAAAAATAATTGTGTTTATATATTTGAGTGATAAAGTTTATAATTTTATTTTTAAAAGATTTGTTTTCATTTTAAAATTAAATTATTATTAAATTATAAGTAGGATCAATATGAAATAATTATATATACACTACATTTCATAAAAATAATTATGAAAGCAATTGGCCAAAAAAAAATTATGAAACCAAATTCAGAATTCAGACAAACAACCTGATCAAATTATTAATTTTCTAACAAATAATATTATTTTAACAAAGAAATAACTAAAATAGAGTAGTACTCTTGAAGGCTCAAGGTTCTCTATTCCACATGACTTCTGTTTTTTTTAGGCCAATCCCTATTCCATATAACTAAAATTTGCCAAGAGTTGCAAACAAATCAAAGCGGCACACGAAGCGCCATTCATTGATTCCATCCCTATTTGGTTTTCTGCTTTCTTCTACAAATGCTTCTGCTTGCTTCTCAATCTCACACACCATTTCTAAATACTAAACCCTAATTTCATACTTTGTATAAACATTAACCACACATTTCTTTCATTTTTGAGTTCGGAGGGCGAGTGTGGAGTCTGAACTCCCAGCTTTCAAGCACAAATACGTCAAATAAAACCCTATTCCTATTCTCCTCCGCCCTTTCCCATCCAAATCTAACTCTCCGTTCACTTCTATGTCGCCGGCGGCGGCGGTGCACCTGCGATCGTCGTCCCATTCTTCCCCCATCCGAAACCCCAATTTGATTCCCGATGCGACATCTCATTTTTCTTTCGATCACTCTGCTTTTACCTGTGCCAATTTCTCGGACAATGGAGAAGAAGGCTTAAACCCTTCAGCTTTTGATAATGCCAGCGGCCGCGGGTTCGCCACAGCTTTTGCTGCTCACCAGGGATTGTCGGCAACGGGTTCGGTGGCATCATCGAGGTCGAGGCCGCGGCTGATGAAGCTGAGGAAGCAGTCAGCGTCTCAGCATGCAAGGTCCAGAAGTAGAACCGCTGCCAGCGAGGTGAGTTCGGGTTTCAATCCGTTTCGTTCGGAGGGTGGTGGCTCGGATCAGGTAAATAGTTATGTTAACACTTCTAATGGATTTATGGAAAGTTCTACTGAGGCAGAGAACCTAAACAGAGCTTGTAATGGCGGTTCTTTGAATTCTCAACCGAAGTTTGAGAACACAGGCTTTGTGTTTGGTGCTAAGAGGAGTGAAGTTGCTACCAATTCGAATTCCCAGCATGGAGCTACTGAAGAATCAGGCAGCTCCATTAACAGGGGAAAAATAACAATTGATAAAGAAACAGAGATTAGAAAAAGTGATCATGTGGAGTTTATCTTTACTGCTAAACGGAGTGATGTGGAATCAAAATCGTGCGACGAGAGGCAAAAAAATGGTGAAAATTCTGGGAAGAGAGTTTCTGATGATGAAAGAAAGGTGGGATTGGATTCAGAACTGGAACAACGAGAGTTTGATGGTGCGGGATTTGTTTTCTGCGCTCATCAAAACTATTTGGATTCTGATTTAAATACTGTAAAAGGAGTATATAATAAATGTGAGGAGAACTCAGGCCTAGGCAATGGTGAGGAGAGGAAATGTAAGACTGAAGCAGAATATGTAAAGAAGGATACTCCCGGTTTCATTTTTGGTGATCACCAAATTGGTAAAACATCAAATTTTAACGTGGAAAAGCAGGAGTCTCATGACACCCCCAGAAATTCAAATCACTATGTAGGTACTTCCATTCCCAATACTGAGACAATTAGTAATAGTACTCTACATTCTGATCAGGATTGTCAGTTGAATAATGATAATAAATGTGAGAGTGGATCTGGATGTACTAGTAGTATTTCTACTGCTTGTAGCCCTTTACCTGATTGTAAATTGACAGATGAAATGAAGAAATTAAACATAAACAATTCTCAGAAAGTTAGTGGTGCTGATATCACTGGAAATTTAAAGGATTCATGTGGAAGTGGCAGTGCTGCTTTTGTGTTCAGAGGAAGTGATAATGCTACCAACTCTTTCAATTTAAATTCAGGAACTAAGTCTGATGCTCCGCAGTCCTGTCCTGATGTTGCTTTGGAGAATAAACATGGGCAATATTTCGAAACATGCAAAGGAAATGATATTCAAGATAAGTGTGATAGTGATTTTACAAACATTCATGAAGGATCTAAGGAGTCTTTTATGGGTTTTAGACCACCATCTTGGGATCCTTCTTGTTTTAAAGAAAATTTATTTCCTGCATCAAATAAAGAAAACGAATCCTCAGAAAAGGCCAGATCTTCTAAAGAAAGAGGATCAAAACAGGTGAGGACAAAATTGAAGCGACATTCTTTGAATAAGAAACAGACAAGAAAAGATCATCTGTCACAGGGAAGTGGTTCACTCGAAACCCCAGATTCTTCTGGTAGCTACTCTCCCATGGATTTTTCTCCTTATCAAGAAACAAGGGCTGATCAAGATGTAAAATCTTCGACAGAGTTAAATGAGCCATCAATCGGAGACGATGATTATGTGTTTTCAACTCTGTACTCAAATATACCTACTGATTACAAAGATGAACATTTGGCTGCTGGAGGGAGCGAAGATGACATTAATACAAATGATTGCAAGTGTGAAGATCCAAATAAGTACAATTTTAAGTCAAGTTATGGAAATTCTTATGGCCCTTCAACAGCCTGTCCTAGTTTTAATATCAGTAGCAGTAATGTAGCTGGTGCTTGGCCAGATGCGGGGTCTGGCTTCAGCTTAAACAACGACCAGAAAAAAACTGATCAGTTTTGTGTTGCACCTGGTGTTGAAGATTCAACAGAGAATAATTTTACATTTTCTGCTTCATCAACTGTCGAGGGTACTGTGCCACCATCATTTAAGCGTAAACAGAAGAAGAAATATAGGAGCAAAGTGGCCAGTGATTCATTTATTATCTCTCCAAACCCTAAGGAAAAGTTAGGATCTTCTGTTCAAATTTCACCATCATCATATTCTGATGTGATGGTGGATAGATCTGAGATGAATAATCAGTTGGATGAAGGAAAATTTGCATCCCCAGCTACAATTCAAGAAGCATGTGACAAGTGGAGATTCAGGTGCTCATCATAACCGTTTTTCTCCCACAAGAAAAAAAGGAAGAAAATGGAAACTTGATTTTCTCAAACTTTACTATTGGTTTTTTTGACATTTTGTTATGCCGTTTCAGTTACATGTTGTGGAAATCTCATTATTTATGGTGTGCACTTATGATTCTATGCAGGGGAAACCAAGCGTATAAAGATGGGGATCTTTCTAAAGCTGAGGACTTCTACACACTTGGAATAAATTCTATACCCCCAACTGACAGTTCAGGCTCCTGGGTTGAGCCTCTTTTATTGTGCTATAGTAACCGTGCAGCAACACGAATGGGTCTTGGAAGGATTAGAGAAGCTTTGGGGGATTGCTCTATGGCTACTACACTTGACCCCACCTTTCTGAAAGTACATATGAGAACTGCAAAGTAAGGGTTTTTCCCATCTTATTTAGATTATAAATTATGATTGTTTCTGGTAACTGCTTCAGCCCTAGTAATGAAATATGATTTTCTCTCAGTTGTTACCTTTTGCTTGGAGAACTAGAAAATGCTCGGCAGTGTTTCAGCAAGTGCTTGGAATCAACTAGCGTTGTTTGTTTGGATCGAAGATTTATTGTAGAAGCAGCTGAAGGTCTACAGAAGGCTCAGGTTTCCTTCTCATAAGACATAATTGTGATATTTTTAGTATAAATACTCAAGTTTTCCCCCTCAGAATCCTTCTTTCAAGTTATTAATAATTGATTCTTTTCCTGGGTAGCTTTATATTACTTTCAGTTATTGCTACCAAATACTTTTAGTCATGAATTAATCTTCAACTCAGCTTTTCTTTCCTGTGTTTGTATGAGCAGCATGTCTGCTTCCATAAGATGACTAACTAGTAACTTTTCATATTCATAGAATGTGGCTGAGTGTACAAATAGTGCTGCTGAGCTCTTAAAGGAGAGGGTTTCTGATGCTGCTGGTACTGCTTTAGAACTAATTTCTAAGGCATTGTCAATAAGTTTATACTCAGAAAAGTTGCTTGAAATGAAGGCAGAGGCTCTATGTTTGGTAATTTATTTTTTAATTCAAATTAGTTTCTTAGTTCATCTTTATGCCTTTTTTTTTTGGTAAACTCATCTTTATGCCTTTTTAATCTACTTGCTTGTTATTTTTTCAATGGGATTTTTATATTATGGCTGATAAAGTAACTGTCTACTTTCGGTAATATATTTGTAGCTGCAAAAGTATGATGCAGCAATTCAGCTTTGTGAGCAGAGTCTACATCTTGCAGAAAAGAATTTGCCTATGGCAAATGATGCAGAGAATTCAAATACTTCCAGGCATGATAGTCACTTATCTGTCAGATTGTGGAGGTGGTCATTGATGTCCAAGTGTCACTTTCATCTGGGAAGGCTTGAGACATCACTTAGCATTCTTGAGAAGTTACAGCAAGATGTATCTCACAGCAAAATGTAATTTCAAATTCACCAAGCACGCACATATTTAATCTTCGGTTACAGTCTTTGTTTTTTTTTTTTATGAATGCTACAGATGTTTGATGCTTATATCCATTGTCTAGGTTTGCAAATGAGCACATCAAAGATTCATTGTCATTAGCTTCTACAGTAGGCGACCTTCTATGCCGCAAGGTAATTTCATTGTATTCATTTTCCTACATTAATGGCCAAATGATAGTTAATGAGATGCCTATACTGTGTTTTTTTTTGGCTGTGTTGTTTTCGGGTTTAGGTGTCATGCACACAAATAGTGGATACTGTTGGCTTACACTGTTCTGTCTACAGTTGATATTTTTTATTATTATAAAATATAATAAAATAACAATTTTTTCTCTAAAATTATAAATTTTTATAATTTTAATTGGAAATAATTCCTTAATTATTCCTTTTAAAATAGTTGAAACCTCATTTTGGTTCTCAATGTTTAGGTTAAATTTCATTTTATCATGGAAGTTCCATTTGTTTTGAAAAAAAATCTTAAATATTTTCCTAATTTTTCTGAAAAATCTGAAATTCTAAATCTATTAATATTAACTATCAAATATGAAATAAAACTCTGATCTATATACATTTATACTTCATTGGCTCCTCACCCCGCCTTTGATAACACTGCTTGTGATAAATGTTAGACAAGTGTCAGGTTAACAATTTAGTGTTTCACATCATATTTAATGGATACTTTTTACAAAGTTAAAATCTCGAATTTCTTTAGGACTTGATAAAATATCTAAGATTTTTTTCAAAACAAATGAAACTTTTTAGGACCAAAATGAGGTTTAACTCTTGAAACCCGTATGACTTTAAACTAGTTTTAGATTTACAATTTTGTGCCAATTCCATGTAGGTTATTAGCATCTCGATGTTTTATGTAATGTTTTGTTCTTACTATTCTTGTCAATAACAGAATGCTGGTAATGAATATTTTAAGTTGGGAAAGTATACCGAAGCAGTAGAGCAATATACTGTTGCTCTTTCTAGCAACATCAAGTCACGTCCTTTTGCTGCAGTATGTTTCTGCAATCGTGCTGCAGCTCATCAAGCTTTGGGCCAAATTGCCGACGCCATTTCAGATTGCAGCGCAGCTATGGCTCTTGATGGAAATTATGCTAAGGTATGTTGCTCTCAAATTCCATTATTTAGGTGAACTCATGAAAGCATGTTAAGACTTGCCCACCATAGCCTAGAGGCTGGCTGAACTTGTCAGTATGAACTACACAGACAGCAAATTTATGCAAAATAATTTTATGAGAATGCTACAATGGATGAGTGGTTATACTAGAAAAGATAAGATCAAGAATGAGATAATCAAAGAGAAAGTTGGAATAGCACCTGTCATAGAGAAGTTGGTCGAAACACGTCTTAGATGGTTCGAGCATGTACAAAGAAGACCTATTGAGACTTTGGTATGTAGAGTTGACCAAATTGGTGATAGTCCAATAATTCGGGGAAGGGGAAGATCAAAGAAAACTATTGGAGAAACTATTTAGAAAGATTTATCCATTAATAATCTAACTATGGACATGTGCAAAGATAGAACACGTTGGCGTCAGTTGATCTATATAGCTGACCCTACTTAGTGGGAAAAGGCTTTGATTGATGTTGTTTTTTATGATATGGTTTTTGACAATAATTTCCTGATGGAAATTTCTAATTCAGTTTCTATGAAGTGAATTTATGCAAACCTCTTTCTTACCATGATCTTTAGTTTGGCTCTTGATTTCCCCAGAGTACCTTGGTTGCATAACATTAATTGGGCTTATACTGTTTATGCATATGTGTTTGTTCTGATTGTGACATGAAACAACAGGTAATCTGGCTTGTATGTTTGCTTTCATTTATTTTCCATGCACACACACATGTATCTTTTTCTACCTGGCTCTTATTTGCAAGAAGGGAGGTAATTGGATTGCTGACTTTTCAGGCAATCTCAAGAAGAGCCACCTTACATGAGATGGTTAGAGATCATGAGCAAGCAGCATGTGACCTCAGAAGACTTCTATCTATTCTTGAAAATCAATGTGATGAAAAGACCAAACATTCTGGCACACCAGGTGGATCAGATGGAGGTGTGAAAGAATCAAGGAAAGTGCGGCAGCATTTGCTTTCGGTGGAAGACCATGCCAAAAAAGAAATCCCCTTAGATTTTTACCTCATTCTGTAAGTACTTTATATAAATGAAACTTTTTTATCAGTTAATATTTTCTGTCTTGTCTATATCTCTGTCTTGTCTTTTCCCACCTAGTGGGAAAAGGCTTTGGTTGTTGTTGTTGTCTATATTTCATATGGTATACTTGGAAATTTTTCCTTAGGGCTAGAAATTGTAGCTTAAAATGTTATAGAAATCCAACTCCACACCTCTTTTATTTTTCTTTTCCCGGCATCCTCTACTCGACAAAGACTTGGAATATGCTGAGGAGTGGGGACCTCGGGAGGTGCCAACAGTTCAACGCTTTGTGCAGAAAGGTGACACAAATATAGGAAGCGTGGAGAGACCTTAGATTAGATACTGAACCAAAGTAGAAAATGTTGAAAACTTAACACGTGTATCAGTAAAATTCATAGGATATATTTGTTACTACCATAATGGGAATGGTAGCATGGGTGAACTTTTGGTATTTCTTTGGTTTTTATAGTGTCTAGGAAATACAGTTCATGTGTCCCTGCTCACCAAGGTGATGACAAAGCCAGGTCTAGTCTACTAGAGTTATCACCACTCTCATCTCTACCCGAAGTTTCCTCAACCACCTTGCCAAATCTTATTTTTAGGTTTATCAGGTGCAATCAATATGAGTAATAATCTCTGTACTCTTGAAAAATCGTAGACTTCCCGGGAAGATACTTGTAACAACATTTGGTCTACCTTCAGAAGTACCTTTCGGTTTTGAAGGAAAATTATAAATTAGAAAGAGCCGTTTCTCATAGAAGATTCTAGTATTTGGACAAATGCAGAAAGGGTAATAGATTGAAGGTTCCAAAGAGACTGGGAAATCTGCAGCTTCTATGTTTTGATCAAAATTCAAATAGTAAAAGGTCAGAAAATCATTTTTTTTATTTTTTTTTTATTTTTGAAAAAAGGGAAATTGAAGATGGATGACAAATATTGGGGTTAATGCCATTGACAGAGGTGTTTAATCTTGCCAGGAATACCAAACTGAACAAGTCTCCACCACAATCTTTTCCTTTATGACCTTTTCTTTTCTATTTGGGTTGATAAAGAAAGGTCTTAGCTCACTAGATGATCACTTGTAACCCATTCTCGGCTAGTGGAATTCCTCATGATGTTTCTCAGTCTTGGGGGCGTGGCTGACTGATAAATATTCTAAGTGGAGATAAGAGCAATACTAGATTAACAAGCTTGAATTGAAGTGATGCACACACCAAGGAGAAAAATGCATCCTACTAAATTGTATTGCTGGAAAAGTAGTATATTAGAGGATTGTACAGAAAAAGAGGTGGATAAAATATTTTTCCTGAACAAAAACACTTAGAACTCTGAAAATTTGAACAAGCTTACAAAAGATGGCTTTACAATCCCTCTGTATCTGTATTCTGTCATTTTTTTTAAAATTTCTCACCATAAATAACACTAAATTACAGCAACTAACTTCTCTTGTTACTGCTGTCAAAATCTCTAACTCTAATCAGTAGGAACTATATACTTCCCAAAGCCTTGCACTAATTAATCATTTCTCAGTGATCTTAATTAGGAAAGAATGCGCTGACATCAACTGGACCTCGAATGATTTTCTCTGACTGATATTTAAAGTTGGATCATTATTGATCTTTCTTTAATACCTTGCTGTTTAAGGTCAAATTTATCTATTTAGATTCTTGATTAGCAAACTTTCTGCACAGGTGCCACTATTTGAAGCTTTCTATCTTTTTAAAGTGGTTCTACCACATAGAAAAGCAATCGCATGTCATATATTGATACATCATAGATTTAATTGTATATCAGCATCTAAATTGTCAAGATATTACCATACGTCACCGCTAATTAGATGAAGATGTGCATTGCACACTATTGCATTTTCTTTATTGATAATTTCTATTTTATTAAAAAAATCAATTCTCTTATACTTTAATATGTCAATACCAGAGGAGTTAAATGTAATGATTCAGCAACTGATATCAAGAAGGCATACCATAAGGCGGCTCTCAGACACCATCCAGACAAGGTTTGGGTCTTTTTGTGTAATTTATTTTCTTTAACCTATATTTTATAAAGTTTTAAGATATTTTAGAAAAAATTTCTCTTATGCTGCTGGTTTGAATTTAGGCTGGTCAGTTGCTGGTTAGAAGTGAGGTTGGAGATGAAGGCCAAATCTGGAAGGAAATTTCGCAAGAGGTGTACAAGGATGCTGATAGACTTTTCAAAATGATTGGAGAGGCTTATGCTGTGCTTTCTGATACCACCAAGGTATATTTCGCAAGATAATTGCAATCTGATGATTTATTGCATTGTTCTTAAGTTTTCATATTTTGTTTGCCTTTGACTTAAATGTTTACAATTCGGAAGTGGACAGAGATAGAAGATAGGTGATAATTTAATGGCTTACTATTATGTATTCTTTAACCTTGTAGTATATAATAAGTAGCATACCCTCTTTGGGTACCATACACACTTCTGAAAAATTCTAGTGCATTCATCCATTGAGATTTTTATTAGTTTCTTCAAGTTGGAGGAAGCACGTCATGCTGTTAGGTTATAACGGATGTCCCATGTCTTATACTTTCTTTTTTGTCTACATCTATTACTATTATTAAAACAAAAATATAAAATATTATTTCGTATATTTATATTTTTTTATTAATTCTATTGTTTTTCTCATATTTTCGTTCATCAAAGATGAGTGATGACGTGCTAATTTTTTTGGGATAAATCAGACCCATTCTGAGTGGTTTTGCAAAGTCTTTTTTGGTAGCAAGTGACAGTCTGACAGAGACGTGTCTCTTTTTTTTCTGATTATATACTGTCGAGAAATCTAGAATTATTAAGAACCATCTTATTTCTTATTTTATCATTATCTTTTAGGATTAGAAATTTATTTGCTATTATCATTATCTTTATCAAATAGGATTAGATTAGATTTCTTCAGTTATTATCTTTTTCAAATAGGTTTAGGATTCCTAAGTTGATTATGAATTTATTTCTCTTAAGTCGTTGTAAACCTTTTGTTCAGAGCGAATAGTAGTTGAGTGTTGTTGAATTTCTTTCTTGCTCCGCTGATTTCTACTTTTTTGGTGGTGTATAGACAACTTGAAAAATTGAGTGTAGTTGAGTTCACTAATTTTTGAAATATTTTCTATTATGCAATAGTAGTTTTTAAAATTGATTAATTGCTTTCTATGAATAGCGCTCGGACTATGATTTTGAAGAGGAAATAAGAAAAGCTAAGGAAAGCAGCAGAGGTGGCTCGGGTAGAAGATCTTCTGATGTTTATGGGTTTGGAAGACAATATGATGGTTATAGATATTCTGAGAGAAGTTCTGGTAGACGACATGGACGAGAACAATGGAAGACATATGGAAATTCGTATTCTCGATGGTAAGACTTAAGTGACACATAAGGGACCATTGTACCAACACCTGTGCAATTTAAAGCTAGGTCCTTCTCATTGTCGTTCATTTTTTATGAAGACCTTGGTCTCCTCATGATGTGAAATAAGTGGGTTGAGACTGCTCTCTCAGGTAATAATTCTTTCTATACTTGGTCTTATTGAAAGTGACTCAAACCATTCTCTAAATAAGATTTTATTTAGATACTGCAGGCAAGGACTATATAAGAAGCGATGTAGCTTCAAGCAGCCAATAACTAATGGATTGAGAAGATAGGTGAAAAAAAAAAATCTTGGTTTGATCAAATACAAATTGAATGACCGAGCTGAAAATTATATCTCGGATGTAATCAATTTCTTTTTTGGGTATGGAAGAGTTAAACACCATTCTTTAACTTGTTACCCAACAATTGACTAGTCCACTATATCTAATATTAATGGGCATGTATGTAATACGATTATTAAAGGAAACAATGTATTGATTCAATAGCTTATTTTATATATATATATATATTGGTACTAGATGCCATTTAATATTTACTACAAATGTATTAAATCTAGTTGGACACTTCACATTTCTTGTGCTAACAAATGCCTCAGCATTCAAATTAATGTTTTAAAGTAAAGTGCCTCACAAGTATTCACACCGAAAAATGACAAGTTTTTTAGAAATTTCCTTGAGACGCTTAGTAAGTTTATTTCCATATAACATTTTTCTGAGAAATATATGTTAAACTAGGAAAAATCTGAAGCTTTATCATTACAATCACATAGGAACATGAGCTGGACACAATACGAGGATAAAAGTTATAATAAAGTCTTAATTGTAAAAGTTATGAACAGTATTGTACAAAAGCTGGCAAACTCCAAATAATACAGCATTAGCAACACCATTTACCAAGGCGACCAACAACGGGCCGTTACTTTCCTAAGCGATGACAAAAGGAAGAACAGTGAGCATAAACGCCTCATAGGTGAAGGTTGCAGAGCCAGAGTACATGGTATCCTTCTCCTTGAATTTCTCACTTAGCCCCTGCAATATCAATATTTATTCACATTATCATTTGAGAGTTGAGAACATAGATCAAATTGAGAATAACACAAATCTGTATGATTGATTGATTGATTATGAAAAATAAGAACATGATGATAATAACATCCAGATAAAACAACAGATGATGTGATAAGGAAATGTCCAACCAACGAAACCTCCTCCAACAACAAAATGTAGAACATGCTGGGACAAGGAAATACAATTTCATGTGTCAAGCGTTTGGGTACTATTCACGATCATTTCGAATTTATATATATGGGGTAAACTTGAACTCAATTCTCTTCTATAAAATTGGGACAGAGTGAGATAATTTATCCATCAAATTTTACTTTATACTTTTCTCTCTATTTCTTTTTATCTTTTGCTCACTTTGTTATGTAAAATACTTCAAAGAATCCTATCCCTTAAAACACTTGTTCTTATTTAACACATTCTTAATAACAAACCAAACGAACAAATATTAATTTTTGATAAAATTAAATAAGCAAAATTTTCAAATCCTCGCTCTAAAATCAAACAGTTCTATAAGCAATCTCTCAGTCTACTAAATACTAAGCCACGGCATAATAAGTTTAGCAATGCTCACGCTCTAGCTGCCATTTTGTTTCGTTTCTTTCCTTGGGACTCGGGAGTGCTACTACAGCTATAGATATAGGCATATGCTTAACGTATGGTAAGATTCATTCGTAAAAATTTGGAAGCAGATAGAAATAGTATATGAAAAATCATTGCAAAAGCCAAGAAAATCGTGATTCAAATTGAGTTGGAAGTCTCACCTTAACAATAAGACAACACCTGCATTAGCAGAAAAGGAAAAGAGAAATGAATCAGCACAAGAAGATTCACTATATGCAGGACAGCGAGAGTTTCTATAGCTAACAAGTAAATCGATACAAGTATAGTAGAACCATACTCAATGAAATTGTCATATTCTACGGCCTTGCTTTTTCCACCAGTTTTGTCAAACTTGGAGACTAGCAAATCCAAAACCACAGGTGAAACATTAAACCCCATACTCAGTAGAGCTTCTCGCAACTCCGAGGAATCAATTTTGCCACTCCTGTCCTTATCAAATCTCTCAAAAATGGCCTAATATAATAGAAAATCGGAACTTTATCAGAAGAGACCAAAAAAATTGTCAACTTGTATTAACATTAGGAAGTTACCCTCCAGTTCTGCAGACTATAAAATAGAGAAGTGAATTCCTTGGGTCCTGCAATGAGATGACTAGAATTCAAACAGTGAAGGTCAATGAGTAGCAATATTCAACAAGTAAACAACACAATAAGGGGACTACGGCCAGATTTTAGTGATTTTTGTTAGGCCAAATATTCATATTGGTTTCAAGTCCCAACAATATGGGATAGATATCAAATAACTCCTAAATGTTTCATTTGTTTCAGATTGATCTACATGTTTCTATGAGTTTTCACTATTGAAGTCGGAATATATCTCTCTTGTTTTAAGTTTGAATGTAACAAGTCTAGAATGATTGGTTATTTTTAACGAGTTCTTTTCCTATCCAATTGGAAAAGTTATCAAACAAGATTAAATTGAGTTTTAAAATAAGTGGAGTTGGCCATATCTCGTTCCCCATTTGAATGTGATGAATTCAAAACTGTATTAGTTTTGAAGAGTTTTTTCTATAACTAATAGAGACGGTTGGCAAAGAAGATTAAATTGTTCTCAAAAAATATAAAATATTTATCTTTCATGATTTTTCACTTTTAGTTGGATATTTTATACTTCCAAGCCATGATTTGAAATTGTTTATCAACCATCCTAACTGAGTATAGAAAGAACCCTCGAACAATAATATAGTTCACGTATGATCACAACCACCATATATATATTAGGGGTAACAAATAAACAATTCATGTGCTGAATAAGAAAACCTCTAATGCAAATTTTCAATTCCTAGACTCCTGATTATTATATATAAAGTGTAGACAGTATACGTAGTATTAAACTGCTTCCTAATCCTAATCTTACCATCTCAAACCAAATAAACAATTTATATGCTGAATAAGAAAACATCTAATGCAAATTTTCAGTTCCTGACTCTTGATATAATATGATTGGTTTGAGATTGTAAGCTAAGGACTAGGAAGCAGTTTAATTTTACGTATACTGTCTCCAGTCCACTTTATTATGTTGTTAGATTCAAACCTAATAAACCCAGTGACCAGTGGACCCCAGGGTCCCTATTGTGGGATCCACAAGCAGCAAATGTAAGTAATGACTAATGAGAATCTGAGATTCCGCTATGGCCTGTGGTCCAACACAACCTTGAAATTTGAATATGGCAATTGACAGATGATGCCCTCATCAATTCGTGCTAAATGAGAAAAGAATGAGGGCGTTATGGTCATTTGGCCGCATGCATACAAGCCTGCACGGATGCAACATGGGGCCCACTAAGATCCACCGGTAACCGTCTTTTCCGACGATCTCTGCGGCGGAGAGATCGCACAATTGACTGAGCTCCGCTAAAAAGATCTTCTCGTCCGGCTAAGCTAGAACTAGAAGAAAACCTAACTTCCCCAAATCTAAATCGCATTGCAAAATAAATCAACGGAAAACCAAATAGGAGAGATTAATGCTACGACAATAATATATATATATACCAATCTTCCTGGCGTTGGTGTTGGTAAAGTGATGCATGAGAAGATGAACCGTCCTCAGACTAAAGCTCTGGCTATAAGAAGTGAGCGCCATTTGCAATTCCTTGTCGTCGATCTGCCCGCTGCCGTCGTGGTCCGCCAATTGGAAGCACGCGACGACGTTCGGATCGGTGCCGGGAGGGAACGCCGACGGAACCAAGGACGCGAAGGGGCTCGGGTACGGCGGCGCCGACGACGGCTGGTATCCGCCGCCGCCGCCGTAGGGCTGGGAATGATCCTTGGGGGGTTTGTTGTGTGCGGAGGAGGAAGAGTAGGGACCACCGTACTGCTCGTAAGGGCTGCTTTGGCCATGTGAGGGCGCCGGAGCGCCGTAGGGATTGCCGGAGTAAGGTTGAGCAGTCGGCGGAGCGCCGTAGGGTTGCGACGGCGATGGATGTGCGCCGTAACCGTACCCGTATCCGTAACCGTGAGGCTGGTTCGGATAACCTGACATGTTTGAACGGACAAGGGAATAGAAAGATGCAATGTGGGTTGGCTGATGAATGACGATTGAAAGTCGCCAGAGATTATTACTAAATATTTAATTTATTGAGTGAGTCTCTAGTCTGTAAGAAATAAGAATCCGGAAACAGCGTAAAAAATTTGTGGTGAACAAGATCCATTCACTTCAAAATACCTTTTTAATTAAGCTAATATTCAAGATCCAACGTCGTCGATTGAAGGGCCATAATAATGAGGGAGGCTAACAAATTCCTTGTATTTGCATTCTTACATTCATGTGGCCTTTATTTTATTAGGGACGGCACTTTAGTTTTTTCCTCTTAAGATATTCATCCTAGGATTTTCTCCAGTGAGAGAGATAGAGGCAGATTTTATACATTAATTATAATAAGCTAAAGTGCACTTTTGGTCCCATAATTTTGACAAAGGTTTCAATTTGGTCCCCTAACTTTCTCTGTTTCCAAGTTTCAAATTCTGAACTTGTGGTCTCAAGTATTAAGATTTTTGTACTTGTGGTTTTTATATTTCTCTCTCAAGAATTTGAAGAGATATTCTCTAGATTCTGGAGATTATTTGTCTGATTCTGTTCTATCACTCTCAGTTTTCACATTTCCTTAATTATTTCTATTGGGGTTCTATCAAAATCTGGAAAAAAAAAAAAACAAATAAGTGAGAAAAGTTTGTTCCTGCGATGGGGATGGGAAAAGGATGGAGAAAATTTTACATAAATTGATCTGGACAAATCACAATACAGATTATTTTTCAAATGCAATTGAGATTGTCGTTAGAAACAGGAAATTGCTATATATGAGGGTCGTTATTCATAAGTATGGACATTCCTACTTTCTTAGGAACAAATTAAGCAGTGCATTGTTTAGCTAGAATAAGGCGAACAGGAACCATATTGTCTATTATTGGTTTAGTTACAAACAATAATGTTAAGAAATAGTTCGTTCAATTTTATCTACTGATCAGAGTTCATAAGTAGCAAATTTCAATCCCATTTTCATCCGTTAACATTATCCTATTATAACTTATTCCTAGAGGAGGTGCCTTTTCTCCTCATGGTTTTATTTAGATTTTTTTTTTATTTGGTGGGAGGTTTTATTTTGATTTTATATATTAAAAAAAACACAATGAGCAAAACACAGTTGAGCAAACATTATTATTCCGAAGTCGACAGAACCCATGACATCAGTCACAAGCAAAAAGCCAAAGCTAGGTTAATTCAGTCCACAGAGGATGGAATAGTTCAAGAACTTTTAAAGTGCACTAAATTTAATTAAGCCTAAGAGCTTGAGCATGATGGCGGATGTGATCATCTATGAAGGTGGCGATGAAATAGAAAGAGTGATCATAACCAGGTTGAAGCCGTAAGAGCAGCGGAACATTGGCATTCCTGCATGCCTCTTCGAACTTGTGAGGCAGCAATTGCTCCTGCAGAAATTTGTCATCATCCCCCTGAAAATGTACACCAGTTAAAAGAGGTGAAAACAAAGAAGAACTCGGCGAATGAAAACAAGATACATGTTTACCAATGGAAACCTCAGTGTGTTTGACAGACCAGACACTGCTGCTAAAACTGGATTTCTTAAACAGAACCCTATGAAGTACAATCATTCTAGTAAAACACCATGAGATACCAGCAACTGAAAGTTTGTCCCTCTCGAGGTATCTTTTATAAGTCTTAATGAAGTTTTCCTCTAACAACAAAATGTCTAGGTTACCTGATCAATCAAGATGGTGGCATGCACATCACGGGAGTTCGTTATCAGACAAGTGGCATCATAATCCTGCAATTTTCAATCAAAGTTGTTATCATGAAATATTATGAACTTAAAGTAGAATATAATATATACCAGATTCTCCTCAAAATTACCTCCCAATCAGATTTATTGCCACCAAGATAATTCGTAAATGCCTTCTGTCCCCAAGGGCAATTTATAGGGTTTGCAATGGGTGCAAACGCAGAAACTGACTGGAATCAAGAAAGCAAAGGGAAAAGGAAGAGAAAAAAAATTAGAATGAAAAAGTCTTTTAATTTCCTTAAAATGACAAAATACAGTTATGTTGCATCTGGGGATGAAATTCCACAAAATAAAAACTCCAAACAGAAGAAAATTAAGTCTCAGTTCATATCACTGCTTCAACTTTTTGAAAAACATAAAAGGGCCTTACTCAAGGTTGCAACAGATCTATTTCATAATAAAGACATAAAGTTTAATGTATGTTGCATATTCTCATTAATACAGTTTCTTGAGAAGTGTTAAGAAGAAAAGATTCAAGGATGAATTAAGACGTTTTGCCACCACAAAGAGAAGAAAAACAAGGAACTAAAAATGTATTCATAGAATCCATTAATTCAGAAAGCACTGAAGCAAAGTTGCAGCTAGCCAGAAATACAACAATGGCTAGAAAAACTTTTTCACTTTTACTGTTGTTTTTTATATTGACAAACTTGGGCCTGTAAAGCCATAGACACCACAGGAAACAAGCTTTTTATTGTTCTTTTATCTTAAGAAATTAAAACCACCAAATGCACATCATCAGTCATCCTCTAAAGAAACTCACTTCCTCCTGTAATGACACATTAATTCCCACATATCTAGACATCATCCTGTAAATTATAAACAGAGAATACTGAGTTGCACAGTATTTGTAAAACCCAAAATGCAATAATAGATGGTCCACAACCAAAGCACACTAGCTCATAAAATGCAGGAGATATCCATGAGAGGAAGAAAAAAAGGCAGGGGGCGGGGGAGTGGACAGAAAATGTGCCAACGTGACACAACTACTACAGAAAGTGAATAACTTCCTAACCTTGAATTTTGTGTTGCAAGTTATTTCAATATAGACTATTCACTATTCAGTGCTCCCAAAAACAAATAATAATTTTCACTCCTTAGTACATCAAAACCTACAATAAGTTTCCAATTGCATAATCACCAATACCTTATACTTGTCCAGATTTTTCAAGTAGATTGTTAAAGCACCATGCCCTCCCATAGAATGACCAAATATAGATTCTTTTGATGTGTCAAGCTGAGGAAAATTATCAGTTAGAAGTTTTGGTAGTTCCTTGACAACATAGTCATACATGCGCCAATTCTTCCACTTCTCTTGTGTAGCATTGACATAAAATCCAGCACCTGTTCCAGAATGGGTATATGCATGGTAGCATACACAGAAATACAGATGTGCAAGCAAGTAACATTAGTACATAAATAAATAAATATGCATATAAAATAACAACTCTCAATTAGCAAGTAACATATCCTCTGTAAACATCACTGTAAAGAAGACATTTCTGTAAAGAAATTATTTAATAACAGTTACCAACTCATCTAAATATAACTGTTATCTAAACCTTGTAGGTGATAAAGTTGTACAACATTAGTGTCTTCAAAACAAAAATAAACTTCCTCAACCTAAAAAAGGGGACGAAGCAGAAAGATCCCAAACGGGCTGAAACTGTGAAGGTGGATGACACGAGTTAACATGTGTCTTATGAACAAACGGTGCGTATGTGTACATTCTTTGGGTCTCTATACGCATTAATGCATTTTAGTACTCTTCTCATCAACATTTGTAAACAGAACAATAATAGCAACAAGAACAACTAAAAGGCGATGCTGGCATACCTACACCAAAGTCCCAACTGTCTGCTTCTCCTTCCACATTTAGGCCTCCTGTATTATAAAGTTAAAATTCAGAACAAAGCTGCATCCCATCTTGGAGTTCAGTTACAATGAAAATACATTCCATAATTATATAGTTACACTTACATCTAAAAGCAGAATTAGCGATTGTGAAACTACGTAAAGAAACTAGCAACTCATGGTCAGCTAAAAATTGAATGGGTTGAAGTGCAGCAAACTTACTTGGAGATGTATCTGGGGCAATCAAAGCAATACCCTCACTTGAAGCTGCACGTTGAGCTCCGGCCTTAGTTATAAAATTCTCGTCCGTGCAAGTGAGACCAGACAGCCAGTAAAGGACCTTCTCAAAATGAAACCAAAACCTTCTAATCATCACATACCAAATGGAACCCAATTCGCATGCGGGTAAAATAAGTGCTACATAAATTCTTGAGATTTTGAAGATACCTCTGGATCAATATACTTGAAGCAAACATACCAATAAACAGTTACTGATTAATAGGTCTAAAAATAAACCAACTAATGTCAATGTACTCATTTTTCGACTGTGAGGTCCTTTGAAAGTTAATTTCATTTCCCCGATAACTACAATGTTGAGCTCGTTTATCTCTGAGTCCAAATTTAATAATTCGTTCACAATAAATTCAAGAAAATGGCCAGCAAAAGGGAATGATTCAGTACTACCATCTCAGATAAACGAACATCGATTGCACAGAGTAGAGGTTGCAACCTTAGAATGATGAAATGAGAAAAGGCGAGGGACTCACAGGGAATTTATGAGAAGGAGAAGGAGAAGGAGGGAAGTAGATGTGGAAGGTCATGGAGCAGCCGAGCGTTGGGCTAAAATGTTTGAACCGCTTGTTGTAACCACCGAACATCTTGGCGCTGTTGATCTCTGTGGGTTTGGTTTCCATGATTGTGCGATTAGGTTTCTTTCTTTCTCTCTCTAGCTTCAAAGTTCAAACAGAACGAACTGCGATCGTTTTGCTACTCTGAACTCCTCAGATTTTCAAGCGTCTCTCTCTTTATCTATCCCTAAACGAAGAAGTGAGCACGATACGCGTGTTTCAATCTCCGTAATATTTAGTTAAGGGAAATGATTAAGGGTGTGTTTGGGTGAGAAGTATGTAATGAAATGAGAAAATTATGTAATGAAATGATAATGAGAAAATTATGTAATGAATATGTAA
Organism: Chamaecrista fasciculata; assembly: GCA_003254925.1. NCBI lineage: Eukaryota > Viridiplantae > Streptophyta > Magnoliopsida > Fabales > Fabaceae > Chamaecrista > Chamaecrista fasciculata. The sequence continues at coordinate 97,701 of QANZ01017357.1, forward strand.
TGAAAATGGTGTTTGAATAAGTTTGAGATGTAATGAAAAAAATTGGATGTGAAATTATGAAAATGGGTATGTAATGATTGTGGTTGGTTGAAATAATTGTATGGGTTTTTTTAAATTGTATAGGGGTAGAATTGATAATTGATAATGGAAATAGATAGAAATAAAAAAATAATATTTTGACTTTTTGGTTGTGGTGGTTATGAAATGAAATGGTAATGAAATTATCTCGGAATTTGTGCTAGATGTCAATATTTGTAATGAAGGTTGGAGTAGTACTATGTAATGAAATGAAAGGACCAAAATGTAAATAACATGAAAA